>JABUQX010124192.1:0-15000 GCA_015478945.1 Trachelipus rathkii | reverse complement strand
ATTATTATTATTATTATTATTATTATTATTATTATTATTATTATTATTATTATTATTATTATTATTATACATATTTAGTTACTATTATTATTATTTATTATTGTTCACGCCACAATTCATTTTCAATATAGAATTGAATTAAAAATGGTGGAAAATAGAAGCTACTTAATATATATATATATATATATATATATCCATATTTTGTTTTTATTTCCAGGGAAACCTAAAATAACATTTATAAAAAAAGAAGCAAATTTTATTAAGCACTGTGTAAAACTAAATAATTATTACCCGATACTAATTGCAGCTTTCTGTTTGAAGTAGCAAATTTTTATATAAGCTACTCATGTCATCACAGAGAAAATAGAATAATCTCTCATTAAATCTTGAGTTTCAAAAATTAACTACTGTATTTTATTCAAAGCATTGTAATCAAAGAATTTTTTCTTTCTTTTGACATTCGTTTTTTGAAAGCGCAGCAGTGTGAAGACTTCTGGATATTCTCAATATATGAGAGTTTGAGAAATATACAAATTTTTTTTCTGTAAGAAAAGTTTTTCAGTCATTGCTGCAAACCATAAGCATACAGTGCTCAAGCAAAGCTTCACTGAATTTCATGCTTTTCCTCGCCTATTGTTTGAGTATGTAAAGTTTAATAGTTTCTGAAGTGAAAAATATGGACTGATTGACTCGGAATATCAAAACTAATTGCCTGATTAAATAGTTGGCATAACAGTGTTAAACAATTTGCTGACACACCTGGATTCTTTAAGAAACAACACCAAGGTTCTAAGAATATTTTGATCAATCTCTTGAGCAACAAACACATTTATAAAATTTTCAGCAATTACGTATTATATTATATCTTCTCCTACAATACGGTAACTTTCACGATATGAAACAAAATGAGCCCTTTTATTGTCTTGTTCGTTAAATGACTTAATGACTTAATTGTAAACATTTATCCATTTCAAATATACAGTAGTCTGTCATTTTAAGTTAAAGTATTTGGTTTCCAAATGGTATTTAAACTTAGCTGAAGTCTGACTACTATAATTAAAAATTGTCACCTTGTCCTTGTCAGTTGTCACCTTGTCCTTGTTACCCGTCCTTATTATCTCTCCACATAAAATTATATTCATTAAACTTTCATTGTGCCTCTTTCTTTTATTTCTATTACTTATACATTGAAAAATAATAGGAAAAATAAAATCCATTTGATACCAATTCAATTTAGCACATTATATATATATATATATATATATATATATATATATATATATATAATGCATAAAATAATATATATATATATATATATATATATATATATATATATATATATATATAAATATATATATATAAATATATATATATATATAAATAATATATAATATATATATATATATATATATATATATATATATAATACTAAATATATATATATATATATATATATATATATATATATATATATATATATATATATAATGCATAAAATGAAATCCGGGTTAAAGTTTTATTTTTCCTTTTATTTTTTGAATGGTGTAAAAAATATTTAAAATAAACTTTTGATTGTTTTTTTATTTAAAAAAAAATAGCTTTCAGATGTCAATTAAAATCCAATTCTCCTTATTGTTATTTTTATGTTAAATTATTAAAGAAAATAAAAATAAAAATTAATAGCATGTATAAAGTTTTGTAAATAAAAGCTTAAAAAAGGATTTATATTATTAATATCTTTCTTTTAATTGTTTTTTTTTTCCTTTTTCTTTTCTTTTTCAGAAAGGTAAATATTATTTAATTTTGTTTATGTTCTTTTAAATTTAAAAGTTTTTGAAATTCAATTAGTTAAAACTAATATAGTTTATGTAATATATATATATATATATATATATATATATATATATATATATATATATATATATATATATATATATACTATATATATATATAACTATATATATATATATATCTTCTTTGAGATATATATATTTGTACCATCCATCCTGTTAGGGCATGCCTGTTGCTACTCCTCCAGAATCTTCTCTAAATATTTTCTATCTTCAAATGTTTCGTTCTTCTACTTCCTCTACCATCTTGCCTCTACGTTGTACAACCTCTGCCACTGAATCCATCCATCTCTTCCTCAGTCTTCCTGCTGGTCTCCTACCTTCTGGTCTCCAATCCATCATCTCTCTCAGTCTCTCCCCTTCTCTCATTCTTTTCACATGTCCAAACCATCTTAACTGGTTTCTCTCCACGCATTCCAAAACAGGTTTTACTCCTCACCAGCTCGCTCCTCATTCTGTCTCTCAGCGATACGCCTCTAATGATTCTAAGTACTCTCATTTCCGTAACTTCTGTTCTGCTTTTTTGTATCGTATTCAATGTCCAGCATTCAGATCCATACAACAATATCGGTTTCAGAATTGTTTATATATGCTATTTTAACCGCTTCAGTATCCACTCCTTTAGCAACGTGTGTTTATAATATTCCCACATTCAGTGAAAATCTCCCAGATGCTCCCTTTCAACTCCTTTATTTTGTCTTCCTCATCAAACACCACACCCAAATACTTAAATCTATTCACTTGCATAAGCCTTATATCTTTTATGTTCACTACAATCTCTTCCCTCTCTCTTGCAATCACCATTATTTCCGTTTCTCTCTGTTTATTCTCACATTGACTTCAGTACCTCATTCCATCTATTCACAGCTTCTTGCAGGTCTTGAGAGCTCCTGATGTTATCACTGTCATCATCTGCATAAACCAAGTGTGTTCCCTATTCTGTTTGTACATATCTTTGGGTAGCTCTTACCCAGGTAAAATTGCAGGCAATGATGAAAGTACACTTCCCTGTCTAACCCGTTTTCCACTTCAAACACTTCTCTCTTCCTTTTCCTCTAACCGTATTTATTGGATTTTCATACATACTCTGAATGGCTGCAATCAGACTTTCTGGTATGGCATACATTGGATCTTCTAGCACTCTCCAAAGTCTCTCCCTATTAACTCTATCGAATGCCTTTTCCAAGTCTATGAATACAGCATACGCCTTCTCATTCCACTCTATGATTTTCTCTGTTAGTATCTTCATGTAAAAATATTAGGTCTGGTATTTATCCCTGGTCTGAAACCGACCTGCCATTTTTCCAATCTTGTCCTTGACCTCCATCCTCACTTTTTTCAAAGATCCTCTCATATATTTTACTAACCCCACTAACAATACTAGCCAATCATATAATTTCCGCATATCCTTTTATTTCCCTTCTTATGTATCGGACAGATTACAGCTCCATTCTGTTGGTGGCACCTTTCTTTCAATACTTGGTTTAACAATCTTGTCACCCATTTAGTTTTTCTCTCCCCTGTTTTGAATGGTTATTTTAGTCCATCGTATCCTGGACTTTCCCATTTTTTA
The DNA here is from genome assembly GCA_015478945.1 of Trachelipus rathkii. Lineage (NCBI taxonomy): Eukaryota > Metazoa > Arthropoda > Malacostraca > Isopoda > Trachelipodidae > Trachelipus > Trachelipus rathkii. The sequence goes on along the minus strand of JABUQX010124192.1, from coordinate 11,577 downwards.
GTATTTTAATTGCTTCTTTCACTTCCTCTATCTCTATCATTTTCTAATTTCCTCATGTTCTGGTCTCTTACTCTCAGGGATATTTCATCCATTTCCATCCTCCCCTTCCTCTATGTTCAATAATTCCTCGAAATACTCGCTCCATCTTTCCGTCTCTTCCTCTAAAAGAGGTTCTCCCTCCTTATTCAGAACCGTATGCATTTCCGGTTCTTTATTCCTCTCATGTTATTGGCCATTAAATATAAAAGTTTTCCCGTGCCTTTCGTATCCTCTTTCAGTTCTCTTCCTATTCTCCTCCAAGTAATGTCCATACTTCTTCTTTTTACATCCTCTGCATGGTTTCTTGCGTTTTCATTTCTATCCTGTTCCCTTCCGTTCTCGTCTTCATCCATTTCCTATATTCTTTGTTTTTGAGTTTCACTGCGTTCTTAACATCCTCATTCCACCATGCCATCTTCTTTTTCACTCCCCTCCCTGCTACTTTATTCTTTCCTAGTAACCCAATTCGATCTACTCTTGTTCAAGTCTCCCAACCTCCTCCGCCGTTTCTTGTTCTTCTGTTCCTTCGAATTCTTGTGTGAGTTTCATTAAACAGCTCTACCACACCATCCACCCTCAGCTTTCCAAACAGTATATCTCTTTTTATTATCTTCCTTGGTTTTCTTCTTTTTTTCCAAATCAGTTTTACCCAGTACCATTCTATGATCTGAATCTAGTGAAATCGTGGGTAAGCTTTCACATCTTCAAACATCTTTTTATCGCTGTTAACATCATGTCAATCATTGATTTCTCCATGTATCTCTTTCTCTGCTCCACCTATACCATGTCCATTTTCTTGATTTCTTCATGTTTGAAGAAATTATTCATAACAACTATGTTGTTTCTCATGTAAAGTCAATCAGTGCTCCCCCATCAAAGTTTCTCAACCCCTATTCCAGCAGATCTTTGGTACCATCTCTCCTTCTCTACAGGGTTCTAACATGAGCGTTCATATCCCATTATAATTTTCTTTTCTCCTCTCACCGCGTCATACATCTGTTGGAGAACATCCCTGATTCCATTTTTTCCTCAATTGGTCTTCCCTGGTGCGGCGCATACACTTGGATTAAGCTCAATGTTTCTCCTTCCGTCTTCAACGTTATCGCAATTATTCTTTCATTTACTAACAAAGTTTCCATTACATTTCTATAGAGTTCCGGTCTTATGATGATCGCTACTCCGTGCCTTCTCTCTTCCTCTCTCCCCTTGTAGATCATTACATAGTCATCATGTAGTCTCTTGGTCTCACTTCCTACGTACCCCACCTTACAAACCCCAATACATCCAGATTCTTTTTTTCCATCAAGTAAACGGTCCTTCTCTCCTTTCCGGCAAAGTACTTGCATTTATAGTGGCAATTCAGTATGTATTATTTTTCCGTAGTCCTTTATCACGCTTGGTCGTCGAGATTCGGTTTCGCTGTGTCGAGGCATAGCATTGGTAGCTCAAGCGACTTCCTTTTACGTTGTCGGCTTGCTAGGCCTGTCGCCAAAATCTTTCATAGTTTCATATATATATATATATATATATATATATATATATATATATATATATATATATATATATATATATATATATATATATATATATATATATATATATATATATATATATATAATTATCCATCTGAACACATTACTTTAGATCTGCATATACTCTTGACCATATTTTCACTATTATACATTAACACAGATAACAACATACCCTCATGTAAGACCTTAGCTCACTCAAAACTTAGTCCCTTTACATACACCAAGGATTTAATTGCACCGCCACCTTCCTGCTATTCACAACTTTCCTACTATACTCTGTATCATCCGTTCCATCTTCATCGAACATATATCCTAAATATTTAAACACAGACACTTGTTCCAGTTGCTCACCATCCAACATAACTTCACACCGAGGATTGTCTTCACTCACAACCATAACCTTACTCTTGTCTATGCTTACTTTCCTTTTGCACACCCTGCCAAGTCCCTCTACCAATCCTCTCAAACTCTCTTCTCAGATTCACCACAAAACCAAATTATCCTCATATAATAGGTAGGGCACCCTCCACTCACCTCCATTCTCATCATTATAACATCATTTCCTGCCACCCCATCTCTAATTCTTTCATAACCCCATCCATATACAAATTGAATAACCAAGGCGATATTACACATCCCTGCCTCACTCCACTATTAATATTAAACCAAACACTTTCAACTATTTATTCTTACACACGCTTCACTATCGTCATACATACTTTTGATTCCATTCAAAATTAGTAATTTCAAATTGTTATCACAAAAAAAAGCCATAGAGAGCTTCCTATTAATCTTATCATACCTATTGCAAATACATAAAACCTAAATACAATTTATTTTTCTCTCTCATTTTCTCCAATCATTTGTTTCAATGTAATAATTTGATCCATACATCCCTTCCCACTTCTAAACACACCTTGTTCTTCTCCAATCATTCCTTCTTCAGTCACTCAATGCACTCTTTCAGACCAAAATATATATATATATATATATATATATATATACATATATATATATATATATATATATATATATATATATATATATATTTTTATAATAATATATATATATAATAATAATATATATATATATATATATATACTATATATATATATATATAATAATAAATAATGGTAAAATAAATATATAAAAAGTATATATATATATATATATATATATATATAATATATATATATATATATATATATATATATATATATATATATATATATATATATATATATATATAAGAGTAGGGCCCCAAGTTGGCCGACAACATAGCAACCGATTTCGAAATTGGGAGGTCCCTAGCAACGGGAGTCTTAGAGACGTCGTATCCCTCTCAAATTTGGTATCCCCTTCTTATGACGTACCCTCGTCGTATTCGAGGTTACGTATCCGTGCACCGCGGAGGTGCTGAGCTAAACGTGGTTATGGCGTCAACTAGACGTTAAATAAGCAGTTGACATGCTTCTATGAAATGTTATATATATATATATATATATATATATATATATATATATATATATATATATATATATATATATATATATATATATATATATATATATATTGAGTCACAGGAGTTAGGGTTCGAGTTTTATTCTCCTCAATGTAGCGAATTATAATTATCATATTCCTTTGAAACTTGGTTTACCTATATCTGGTAGTATAACCTTGTCGTAGACAAGGTTACGTATCCCTGCACCCCCTTTAAAGTTTTTGGACCCCCCTTAGGGGTCTTTAGGGCATCGTACGTACCTCAAACTTGGTACCCTCTCTTTTGAAGACGTAACATCGTCGAAGATGAAATCAAAGATACCAACATTTTGAACTATGAATTGATTCTATCATTAACAATGTGTTTTGCTTATCAAATATATCAACATTTTGAACTTTTGAATAAATGCGGATATTAACAAAGTTTTCTGCCAAATCTAACATTCACAAATCTAACAAAACTTAACCTAACCCTACGTTTCTAACATTTCATTAACAGGCTAACATAGTAATGTCTGACAGAACTTAACATTTTCTAAAAAAAAGCTAGTATAACCTAGCAGATCTAAACCTACTGAACTATGAATAAATGCTAACATTAACAAAGTATCCAACCTATCAAACACACGATATTTTTCACATTTACATTTTTCATTTACGTTAACAAATTTAACTCACACAAAGTTACGTACTCATGCCAACGTAGTACGTAACTCTGATCATTTCCCTCAAAGATGTTTTGTACAGTCTAACAAGCTATCCTACATAACAATACTAGGGTTAACCAAACTAAATAACCCAACTATGTTACTCTAAGGTTATATATATATATATATATATATATATATATATATATATATATATATATATATATATATATATATATATATATATATATATATATATATATATATATATATATATATATATATATATATATATATATATACAAGGTGAGCATTAACGCGTTAATCCGTTAATTAACTCGTTAATTTTTCGTTAACTTTTAACGCTTTCGTTCGAAAAGAAGTAACGAACTATTAACGAGTTAAAATTTTCCCTACATACGTTAATCGTTACCTTAATTTAAGAGTTTATAAAATATTTTCCTATCAGATTTTAAATTTTATTAGTAGATTCGATTTCGATAACAGATAAACTTTTTTTCCAAAATTTACTAAACGCTCCTCTAAATGGCTCAAAATGTGTTTATTACTATACATTTATTATCCCGTTTAGTAATGTTTAACATGTTTTCTTATGCTGTATTCTCATTTCTTATTGGTTCGCTGAAAGAAAAAAAAAGATAGCGACTGTTCGCCAACTTTAGCACAAGTTCGAACATAAATTAAATTTTTTTTTTTGCAAATAGTTATAATGGAGTACTACATTACTTCCCACTCTAAACACGGAGTGAGAAAGTATGTTATAATAGCTATACAAGATATTAAAGCTAATCATCATTCAAATGTATGCATATTTGAGTGCACTCGAAAAATGCGCGCAAACATACAAAACATTTCAATGAGGTAAAAAGAATAATAAATAAAATACATAAAGTAAAAGTACTTTCAAATGCATGCATATCTAATTATGTCCGAAGACATAAGTACACATACAAACATTTGAATGTATAAAAATACATAATGTTTTAAATAAATATTTAAATTAAATAATTCGCACATAAGTTTGCTTGGAGAATGTCACTTGACGTCTTGGATTTCGATGTAAATTCTTCTGTTGGCACTGAATAACGATTGAATAGTTGAATAACAAGGAAAGGTCCAGTCAGTGTAAGGAGTTTCAGATGTTTTCTTGATCCGATCAACACATGTGTGCATGTTTTTAAGGCTTCGTGACATATGTAGAAGGGAAGATTGCCTAAAATCTAGTCCTTTATTGTAGCAATAATTTTTTTTATAAATATTTACTAGGCAACATTGATCGAATCAGTGAATCCAAGGAAAGGTCCATTATAAGCGTTTCTAATGTTTTCTTGATTCAATCAACGCGCGATACGTTAACATTTTTCAAGCTCTCGGTATGACAAGGAAAACATTGCGGAGGAACATGTTATGCAGGCGCAAATTGCCTTGAAATCTAGTTTCTTATTTTAGCTGTGTAAATTTCTTGATAGGAAGCCGAACTTATTAAATCAAGGGAGATGGCACAGTCATTCATTCGAAAAGGCAGCCTGAAGTTACGTAAGTGGAATCCAAATGAGTGTCGACCGATAATCCAAATATAAGTGAATGAGAAAGAAGTCGCGTATCATAATGTTCTCTTGAGGTACGTTGAGTCATCTGTTTGCGAATGTCATCCTTATAAAATAGGAGCGTTATCTGTTTTTTTTTCTTCTTCATTTTGATCTTTATCCTTGTTCTATCAGAAGGCGCTGATGATAGTCGGGTATTGTCTCCGGTTCACCAATTATATTGGGCAAAACTTGCTAAGTTGGTTGCTTCTTTTGAGAGCAGCACTTTGTACGAATGATGCAAGTATTAAAAATCCTTTCCAAATAGATTAATTATTAACATAAAAAATAACAAAATTCACTCTTTGCTAAGATTATCCCTCTCTCAAGATTCTAGAGTGAACTCTCTGTCGCTTGCCCAGTGTTTGTACTCATTTTTGACGGTTTCCTCTCTTGAGTTTGAGTCTTGAAGATTCTGTATCTCTATTGCCGAGTTCATCTGTTTACCTCCCCATGCGCAGATTAAGATTTCTGAGACTTTGCTTTTCCGGGGTGGATTAAGTTCCGGTACCTATAATAGATATAATATATATATACGACTATATATATATATACTAGTGATATATATAGTATATAGTATATATATATATATATATATATTATGATATATACTATTATAGTACTATTATAGTATACTATTATATATTAGTATATTATTAAATATATATATATATTTAAACATAGGTATATATATATATATACTATATATGTATATTATATATATATATACTAAAATATATATATATATACATAATATATATATATAGTACTGGTATTTAATTGCTACTACTATATATATAATATATAATATATATATATTATATATGATATATGATATATATCAGTATATATAATATTTTTCATATTAATCATATATATATATATACTACTAATACATATATACTATATTATATATATAATATACTATATACTGTATAATATGCCTATATATATATAGTATATATAACTAATAATTATATATAGTTATATATATATATTACTGATATATATATAATATATATATATTATATATATATACTATATATATATACTTATATATGACGGCGCGCCGTTTGTTGCTTTTCTAGGTCTTTTCTGGTTACGACAGGTTTTCTCAAAACCCCCTTACTTTTGAGCTGTTATACCGCTCTGATGCGGTGTTTGAAGTTCAAATAATTAATTTTTGGGTATTTAGCCCTAGGTTTTCTAATATTTTATAGCCGGTTTTACTTAAAACTGCAAGCCTCGTCAATAATGAATAAACAGATACCTAGCACGCTCCTAGTATTCCTTGCTCTTTGGACTACTGCTTGAAAGCAAAATGTATATGAAACATTTATTCAGTTTTTATTCTTATTTCTTATATATGTATTATTTACATCAATAGATTATTGTCGTAATTTATGAAGTTAAGGAATTAAATTCATTAGCTGCATTTCAGAAAGTTAATAATATTAATAAATTTCTTTATAGTTGTTTTATTAATTTTATATGTTTATTTAAGTTACGTTTATGTTACAACAAATATTAACAGCAATGTTTACAAGAGTTTAAAAATAGATATTTTAAAAGGTTCAAATATATTTAACAAGAGTTAAAAGTTTTAAAAACAAATTTTAAAAAGTTTCGCAAAGAGGTATATATCTATATATACAAGATTTAAGCAAACATTAAGGCGTGAACGGCGAAAATTTTTCAAAACTTCCTCTGTCCACCATAAGTTTTCCTTCTGTATTTAAGATTTCACTGATATACATATATTATATTTCCTTAATATAATTATTTGTTACCAACACTATACTATGCTATACTATCATAATATACTATACTATATATATATATATACTATATAGTATTCTATATTGACACTGATGTATACATTCAATTCTTTTTCCCTTCAGCCAAATCTACCAAACTTTGATTTCCCTGGCATACAACACGTAAAAATATATGCCTTTTACAGCCCAGTTGCCTGGTTCCACACACTAGTCATGTAAGTGTTATGTGATTAAATATATTTTTCTTACGTAGGTATGTTAAATATCCTGTGATGCTAAAATGACGTATTACTAAGCGTGTAGTTTGCACAATTTTTCCGATTATTATTAATAATATTTTTATTCATTAATATTATTTATTATTTTAATATTATTTTTCATATTTTATTAACTGTATTATTTCCTTCATTATTATTATTAATATTATTTATATTATTATTTAATATTATTCCTTTATTTATTATGTATCCATTATTATTTTTTATTCTAGTTATTAAAATATATTATTTTTACTACTATGATTTCAATTAACCATTTATTTTTAAAGTAACATGTTTTGCAAATAAAATGTTTTCGAAATTTACAGCAAATAATATTTTTAATAAGATGATTAAATAACAAAATTGTAGGCTCGAGAAAGTTTTGGGAGCTAAATAATAATTTCCAAAATTTGGGAAAAAATAAAAATTAAACTTTGGAATTAAAAGTTTTTAAATAATAATAAAAAATCAATAATAATCGTCTACTTACATTACCAAAAATATTGTTGGGGAATATTACTTTTAAAGTAATATTTAAAATTTGTTTTAAAATAAATATAAATGATTTTAAAATAGGTTTTTAAATGAAATTCTGAAATTGCGTTGATTCGCTTTACGAAAATTTTCTAAGTTAAAATTCAAATCTGATACAAATTATAAATAAGATTATAACTTTGAGACCGAATTTTTAAGTTCAAAATTTAGTAAAAATTTTATTATGTTTTTTATATTTTTACTTCAAAAGTTTTCTAAGTTAAATTTTATTTCAAAAAACTTTTCTAAGTTAGAGATAAATTTCTAAGTTAATTTATTTCGAAATTGTTCTAAAGTTAATTTTATTGCATGAAAAATTTCTAAAGTTACATTATTTCAAAAAAATTTTCTAAGTTCTGAAATTTTCTAAAGTTAATTTTATTTCGAAAATTTTTTCTGAGTTAATTTTATTTCAAAAATTTCCAAGGTTAATTTTTATTTCAAAAAATGCAAGTTATTTTTATCTGAAACTTTTCTAAGTTAATTTTGATTTGAATAATTTTCGAGATTATTTTAGATTCGAAAATTTTCTAAATTAATTTTTATTTCGAAAAACTTTCTGAGTGATTTTTATTTCAAAAAATATTCTGGGTTAAAATAATTGCCGAATTTTTTCTAAGTCTATCTGAACCGCTGTAGACCCTCTTTAGAATTAAACTTCGTTTTTTTCTTTTGCCGTATAGTAGTGTGAGGTTGTCGTTCATAATGAGCTCTAGCTCCTGATCCCTTCCTTATATACCCATTAGATGTTTATCAAATCTTATAATTGGATTTAGCACCAGGTATGGGCATCCGTTAGACATGTTACGAAATTTCAACCTTTTAATGCAAAAGAAAAAATAATATGAAAATACTATTGCGCAAGTGGGAAGAAACCCGTTGGCGAAAAAGACCGTTGGACAATTACTTGATAGTCGTGAGAATATTATTAACAATAAATCCGGTATTAACAGTAATCTGTGTTTTTCCAAACTATTTCTCATTATTATTTACTAGATTATTATTTCTAAATTGTTTTTGTATGATTCCCATATCCTGTTGGGTTTTTATAATAGCAATCGGACTTTTCAGACTGCCCCCCCCCTTTAAAAAATTTTAAACATTTAAATTTGTTAATATTAAGAGTTAAGTCAAAAAAAAAATTTCTGAAAATTTAAAAAATTTCTAAGTTCTTAAACTAGTAAGCTATAAAATGATTAATAATTAATTAATACATATTCAGGTTACAATTCACATGGTGTATTAAACCTTCAATGCTGGTATGTATTGTACAATTCCATGAATTGGTTGATCGCTCAGTATGTTGATCGATACTGAGTACTGAAACATCTGATGCATTTAATGCAAAATCATCATGAATTCTTCATTCGATAATCGTTTGCATGGTCTTCCTTTGCGTCTCATTTTCAGTTGTATCTCTCAGTATTATCCCAATAATTTCAATTGCCAGTAACTGTAAAGATAATATATTCGGCAGTATGGCAATTCAAAAAAAAATCTAAAAGTATGTTAACTGTGAGTAGATTTTAGAATATGATGGTTTGGAAATGTTACAGTTAAGTTGTAATGTAAAAAAAAATTAAAATGTTAAAAAATGTTAAAAGTTCAAAAAAAATTTGTAAGTGTTTGAACAAATGTAATGTCGAATACCATGTAAAAGTAAATGATATAGAATAAGTACTATGTAATTTACTGTTAAAAAGATCCATATAGAATCGTATATGAAAAAAAATAGAAACTGAAAAAATCGGCTAAAAATTTCAAACAAATCTTTTAGCGGATCTGATACTAATATTTTAGTACACTTTGTCAAAGATAAAATAATGGCTGGAATATCTGAATTCGGATATATATAGATAATAATATATACTATATATATAGTAATATAGTATATATAGTAATATAGTATATAACTATATATATATATACTAAATATAGTATAGTATAGTATATATATAAAAACCACTTTTAAAGAAAATTAATAATTTAAGTAAAAACACACCTATTAAATATATTAATTATAAACATCATTAAACTACGTAGTCTAAATATTAATTCAAGTCATTTAAAAAGTTCAATTCAAAGTATTTCAAAACATTTCAAAAATCATTTTAAAACAATACAAAACAAAAACATTTCAAAAAAAAATTAAATCAATTAGTGTTATATTTTAATCAATCAATTGTAAGGTTAAAGTCTTCCTCTTATTGAGAAACTTTCAGTGTGTGACAATCTAGTGGTAGCAGTATATTCTCTGCCTTGCCATGTTAAGTTCCATCTTACTGGTAAAGTATTTAAAAAATATTGTGATCTGTAGCTATAAGAAATTGTTTTCCTACTAGTTGTTCGCCTAAGAACTTGAATATTGTTTTAATGTTGTTCCTTTTGTACTGTCGTAGCCATATTCCTATTAGATCTCTGGTGTTTGCATAAGATGAAGGTAACAGTTCATATTTCAGCTTCAATACATCTGTTTCACTCATGTAATATGTTAGCTTCGTTGGTATGTCAAACACGTCTATTGTCCATGCTTGAACACACATTGTCATGAACAATTCTCTGTTGTTGATGAAATCTGCTCCATTTACTATCTCCTTGATCATTGTATGTTCTATACCTTCTCTTGAATGAATGCTTCTAAGCTTTAATAATTTATATAAAATTCTTGCTCTAGCTATTCCTCCACTCCCTCCCACTTGTTTGTGTGTTGGAGCTATTCCTCCACTCCCTCCCACTTGTTTATGCCTAAACAATTCTTTCTTCTAAAGTTATTTCTACTCTTTGAGTTTTAAAATATCACTAAAACCTCCTAGATAAACTAGTTTTCTCACTATATGCGCACATTCTGTGCAAAATAAGCTTTGAAATGGATATTCGAGCAACATTGATAAATGTGCTGTCATTTCATCACCATTTCTTAATGAATATAATACATTTCTTTGTCTATCAGCTTTAGTTAGCATGTTAGAGATTTCGTATATGGTCTTAGTGTTAGTATAATATGGTTATCAATGCGATCTAATATGTTTCTGTTCTTCCTCATTATGGCTTGTGCAATGATTTCCCCAACTCTTCCCATTCTTGAATATCATTCAGTCTAAACTATCTTAGCTAAGGTTTATACTCGTTACCATTTACAAACCCAATCTCTAGTAAAAATCGCTATTATGTCCTTGTATTTCCTCGTCACATAATCATCTAAACTATACCTTAGTACTCTTGGCGAACATCTTCATTTTATTTCTTAAAGTGCTTAATTCTAGTGGAATATCTTCACGTGTTCCAGGGGGCAATCAGCATGAAAGGTGGATGGAACAAAACAGATCTACTACGTTCACCTATTTCATGGCAAACGATATTGGACTCGGGTAGTAACCCAATCAATTAGTTTCGGTTATCCAATAAATCTTAACCCATAATTTGGACAAGTTCTTCGTAAGTGCTATAGAATTGGCAATAAGAGACTGACCTGACTAGATATTCACTGTTTGTTTTCCTTCAGGTCTGTATGTCTGTGCATTTATCAAAACTTCGTTTCATAGATTCTCTCTTGAAGCCTTGTCCTGACGCATTCGCGCTTCCAAGTTTCGTCTCTAGAGTTCGGCTTAGAAGCTGTTCGTACAATTGTCAATCTGCCAACTTCGTTTTCGATAGCGGCAAATCCGACCATCTCCTGCTTT
>JABUQX010124191.1:5000-13688 GCA_015478945.1 Trachelipus rathkii | reverse complement strand
TATATATATAACTATATACTATATATAATATACTATATATATATATAATATAATATATACGCGTATATATAATATTATTTATACTTGAGTGTAATAAATATATTTCCTATAAAATTTTTGGTATCAATGATCAGTCTACTGAGCCAGTTTTACTCCCTCTATTACCGGGTGATAACATAATAATACCTGTTAATTACCCCTCCTGGTACTTACAAACAAGCAGATTTTTTTTTTAATTTGTTCTTTAAATATATTTTCAATGTAACAAGAGAATGGCGAATATACATATTTGCATTTTATATTGAATAAATATGAGAGGAGATGCCAACACACCTACACACACACTTAACTCGCACACACAAACCACATTACAAACACACACACACACACACATAGATCATATGTATTTATAATATTATATATATATAATACTTTACTTCTTAATATATAATATATATAATATTGGCATTCAGGTTTTTGAAAAACAACGAACTTAGAAATCCGACATTCGGAGCAAAAGACAGGACAAGATGTCACATAATATATATACACAACAAAGATTGGACAGAGAAAGCCAGTAACATAGATAACATACATTTCAAGAGCTAATAAATTCATAAATTTTCGTAAAAATCACCCAACAACGAACTCATGCGACATGCTGTACGTGCGCCAAGCCACAGTTCGTGCAACCATAACATGCACCATGGGATGCTGACAATTTAACCATACCCAAGGAAGAGGCGACGGCGAGGAGTCACGGGACAGAAAACCACCATAAACACAAGTAACACCACACACCCACTCAAACAAACACACACACAACACGACACACCTATATCACACACTGCATAGGAGAAGAAGAGGGGGGACCCGTGCAGGAGGAACTCCGAGGGGCCAGGCGGGAAACGGCAGGAACCCGCGACACGGAGCGAAGGTAAAAAAAGCCCAGAGGAAAGGAAGCGTGCAATGTGTAAACCAGAAAGCTAGAGGCGAAACGTGGCAATAAAACCCCGACCGGAGGGAAAAGGGTAAAGGAAAAGAAGAAACCAAATACAGTAAAAAAAGGCAGTAAAGATATAGGAGACGAAATCAACAGGACAGAAGAGAGACGTACCATACCACACCTAAAGAAGAAGAGAGACGAGAAGAAGGCGTAAGGATTAGGCCTAGCCCAGAACCAGGAGAGAGGCAACTGTTATACGTAGAGTAGGTAATATAGTAGATGATACTATAATAGATGATATACTACATATAATGATCTATATAAGCAGTACCGCCATACTAATAATATATAGAAGTATGATAGCCTACCCTAGTACAGGATGACTACCGTAGGGCGCTATAGTGATATAATAGCCGTATAATATGTTATATTACGACTTGATTAGCCTTAATTAAAGAAATTTGATAAGAAAATTATTAGATACCGTTATTAATTATTAGAAGAAAATTTTATATAAGTAAATAAAATATTATAGCAACAGGAATTACTTAATCTCCGTAGATACCCACGATAATATATATTATACAAATTTATATATAATATAAAGTATAATAAATATTTAATTAATATAATAGTATAGTATAGGGCTAATAATAATATCAAAGTAGGTAGAATATTTGAGTGAGATTTTTTTGGAATATGTTGATAATGCTTTTATGTAATAAGATTGATATAATATATGAGTGCTGAAAGTATGAGGTATTTATTAAAGTACTGGATTATTAATGAGTAAAATAATATATATTAATTAAAGTATCACTTTAAAAAATATAAACAAATACATAGTAAGTTTAAAAATATTCATAATATTTTAATGTTTATCACCTCACTGAATGGAGAAAAGATATAATCCCTGAACTAATTGCATATTGGTATGGCAGTTTTGCAAAGTCGTTACGTGTAAATAGCTGCATTCATATTCACGGAGAATTTTAAAACTTCCCTAGGTAACTGATTAATACCAAGAACTCATTGGGCCTAAACCGGGAACACGCTGGGCCCGGTGAAAATGCACTAAAACTAACAATAACGGATGAGATGAACTGATTGGTAATGCATATGTAAATTGAATGGGCAACGACGAGGAAACGAGATTGTACGGTATTACCGTCACATCCTTACGGATAGGGGAACCTGACACGAATTGGCGGAAGTGAAGTAATAATATGGACGGTATTCATAAAGTAATGGGATTATGAATCCAATTCGTACAGAAGAGAAGAAACGTGTGTCGTGTCCTCCAGCATACTTGTTTCAATGTAAGTACTTTTATGCATTAAATAAACGGACGGTCCCCGTACCCATAAAGGGCCCAGGAAAAGTGATCGAGCCAGATGACCGCGTGTGGTAGTAGAATGCAGGAAGAAATGGCACAGCATGATGCCAATAGGGAATTAAAAAACACCTCAAAGGTATGTCGATCTAAATAACCTAAAGTCCATCCTCTTATTGGTGTTGACTGCTCTGTCTCTGACCTCCAAAGATTAGCCATTAAATCACTTGTAACGTTATAAACTCTACACTGTCCTTCGACACCCACACATGGCCCACCATACATGCTTATCGGTTCTCGAGTTTTGACACAACCTCCATCGAATTTGATGTGTCGCGCTACTAACAATAGCTACACAAAGTAGAGATTTAATAAATATATATTGTGCATGGCGCCAATGAACAGTAGTAGCCAGGTTCGAAGAAATCCTTTACCGCGGCGTTACTATCGAATCGTACTTGAAGAAAGGCGACATAATATGTCTGGTCGTACCTTTCCATTGAATCAGAGTTGGTCTAGGCAGACCGAACTATTGTGTAGGGTAAGATCGCTACGTCGTCAATACCAGGCCTCTACTTCACACCCGACCCAGCCCCCATTCTGTCCGCGATCTCCCCCATGCCGGTTCCTCATTTTTATTAATCTATTTCAAATTAGTTTGCGTTTGGAACAATAGGAAGAATCCGCATGGAGAAGAACAATGTCACATAATTACTATACATCACAATGCGAAAAAGATTAACATCGATACACCCTACCTATAAATTAAGATTACAATTCATAACATTCTTTCGTAAGATGTACCCACCCAAAAGAGACTCCAATGGGCGCACTGTTGTAACCACAAGTTCGCTAAGCCCACAGTTGTGAACACGATACCTTGCAACACGGATGCTGCCGACAATGCATTTCAATACACATGGTCAAGCCTATGCAACAAATCGAGCACCGCGACAGTACACTCAATCACAGTGCACACCAGATTCGTCGCAATTGATCTAAACACCATAGTGACCGCAGGCGCGGAGCAGTCAATTTGAATTTATATCGGCGAATTATTAACATATATCACTGGACAACAGGTTATATCTCCGACCCCAGGAATATAATAACAGAGGGGGCGAAAAGTTAGTTTTTGTTTTTGCGTTCATGTTTATTGATAAGATAAATGAGTGAAGTTAGTCTTATTCAGCTGTTAGTAGGAAAAAAAATGCAATCATTTAATTTTCGCCCACAGGGGAGATAATCAAATATAAAAACAAGACAGTTACATTTGAGTGCCAGAAAAATGAATGCCAGAGAGATTCTATGAGTGTTACCGGAAGAGGAGGAATTGGAGGTTTTGCATGTAAGGGGCTCATATTGTTTGTCGTCATTATTCTTGATTTAATGATCTACGCGTGGAATGTCGCAGAGGAGTTATTATTGTCATACCGGTATTTAAGTCATCTTCTGTGCTTGTTTCTGTACGCCACGAATCTTCCCCTATATTCATTGCGTCTACCACCACACCTACTTAGAGAACACAATAAAATAGCACACACTCACTAACTCTCATAACCTAAGCAGCCTTACCCAAGACTCTGCTTCCCCCCAAACACCTGATCTACCAATCGAAACCAACTTCATACGCAAAAACAACCCTTCAGAAAACCTAACAATACCCTACCCCAATATTATAAACAAATCCTTATCACACAAACTGCAAAAACAAATACACAATCCATAAATACTCCCACCAAATGGACAATACACATCAACAAAAAATCCCTAGGCTCAATAACCTATAATTCCACACAAACTTTCATAACATAAAACAAGCATTTTACTCTAAACACAATAGCTCCTCCACCATCCCTCTAAATGCTATTTCTCTCAAACAATACCTCTCTCAACCCTCCAAACCATGACCTAGTCCCATCAATGCATTATACACTTATACCTTCCACGACTGGCAATAGGACTATACATAAGATGAACATAAAACCAATGAAACTTTGACAGGAGACAGAAACAACACAAAGATGACTTAATAGATGACAATACTAACTCCTCTCTCACATTCCACCGTAGATCATTAAATCATAAAATACACATAAACAATATGACCCCCTTACATCAAACCTCCAATCCTCTCTTCCGTAAACTCATAGAATCTCCACTGCATTCATTTCCATCAAAAACATTATTATTATCCGCGGCGAAAGGTTTAAAAATTAGATTATTGTTTCCCTAAACAACAGCTTATATAAACACTCACCCTCGTATATTCATTCAATCGAAAAGCATCAACCCAAAAATCACAATAACTTGATACTTTCCCTCCCTCTTATATAATTCCTGGGGATCGGACAAGAACAGGTATTACCTTTCCAATATATTTAAAAAATTGCCATAGAAACCAAAAATTAAACTCGCTTACTCGTTCCTACATATGGTGTGATTTACAGAATCTGGTGTTCTACGTATTCGGGATGTGCAGCCCTGCTAATCGCATTTTATCGTTGATAAAGCTCTGACATGTGATAATATAAAAATCTTGTCAGGCATCCACATGAAGCATGTATGTTGTTCACAACTGTGGCTGCGCACGTACACATGCGCATAGTCTTTTGGTGTATTTACGAAAATTTATGAATTTATATCCTTCAAATGTATGATAATCTTATGCTATCCCAATATTGTGTCTTATAATTATGTGAAAATTCCTTTTGAAGAAGCAGAATTATTGCTGTAAAACGTTTCAAAAAACCTTAAATGAATTTGAAAAGTAGACGAAAAAATGACCTACGTAGGTTGTGCAGACCACCCTCGCACTTCCTCGGAAGCCAACTAAGGAACTAATCGCCTGTTTCAGCAAAAAAACGAAAAGAGCTTTTGAATGTATCAAAAATTATTGCTTTATAAATCCTGATTAGGGCCGGCCATTTTAAGAACACATTCAATTAGATAAGGTCCTGATGTGTCAACCACAACGAAAAGTAGACTGTTTGCGCATGTCGGCTCTGATGTTCCCAATAATGAAGTTATTGGGTCCACAACGTTAGCTATTAATATATAATATGACAGTTTGTAATTCTCCCTAAAGTTGAACAATATGGTGCCAGTATAAACATTCCATGATCCAAACACAGTTAGCCTCTCAAAAGTCTGGAGAAAATTCGTATTGAACAGAGCGTGTAATTCATTTAGGTGCCGGGGTGCGGGGAGTTCAACATACAATAAACTCGCAAAGAAACAAAAATTAGTTCTAAAATTATCCTTTAGGCTCACATTGTGTTGGAAAACAAAATAAATATCACTCACAAATAGCGTAACATAATGATCCCCTACGTTAAAATATAATAATAAACTCATATCATAATCCTAAGTCATCACTATTACTATACTACTACGATGGACACTATGGATATACACATACCTACAAAACCTATATACTAGAGCCTATAGCTACGATCAATAATAAATACATTACCTATACGGTCAACTCACTACTATACCAATACCGGCATCCACTACGATATATAATACCTTAGATAGGCATTATCTGATAGTATAAATACAATACTTACATATATCACATCAACTATAAATATATCAATATATGTGGTATATGCACTCATACTCATCAGTAATTACGTTTATTAATATATCCTTTATTAAAACTGTAACTTTTGCACCTGTTCACCAATACCTATTAATTAAAGTTCTTTTATATAGCCGTACTCCCTAGTAAATATGAAATATATTATGTATATATATATATATACATATATAAACTGAAATATGATATATATACCCATAATATATATATATATAGTACTTGACGGCTGTAGTATTTATTACCTTATAAACTAATTACATATAAATATAAATACTATACTAGATATACTCATATAATATCCGTTATTGATTATATGGAGCCGTTGTATTCGCCGCTTCCTTGAACATTTGATTGCTCTATACATGATAACTACACAATTAAATTTTCCAGAGTTTTTAAACAGAGTCAAAAATAAAACTCTATTGTTTCCTGAAAAAAATAACCACTGATAATTTATTGTTTAGTATCGATATAGTTAGTTTGAATAAAATAAAACAATCGTATTGCGTGTTGGAAATTATAAAAAGCAATACGAAACCCCGTTTGACAGGCACTACCAAAGGAGAGTCGTCCAGCTAATGACTCTGAATAATATTTTCTGAAATGCAAAAATCGTATATAGAAAAACCCTAAAACAAGAGATCCATTTAGGTTAGGTATAGGTTTACTGCATTGTCAATGCATATAGGTTAGGTTTTGGCTTAGGACCCTTCTAGTTCAGATTATAAGTTTTGCTAAGTATACACAGAATCAATATATGAAAAAAAAAAATTAATTAGGACCGATTTTTTACCACGAAACATTATTTTTTCCCTTACTTTAAATTCTTTCACATTTTAACACTAAAGAACATTTTCTTTCTTATGCAAAATGCACGTTATTGCTTACTTTATTACTTAATTTTTAATATTTTAAAATTTGGTATCTTCCTTATCATCATTTTCATTCATTGTTAGTATTATATACTAACCAGGGATGGCACGGAAAAAATCAATTGATTTTTTCAACTGATTTTTTCACTTGATTTTTTGCTCCAAAAAATCATGATTTTTTGCTTTGTTTGATTTTTTGCTTTTTTTATATATATTTTTTTTTAATTTTTTTGGATATTTAAGTGATTTAATTTCAATAGAAATAAAAAATTAGAATAATAATATCATAGCAAGGCTCCTCTGTTTCAAATTTCTACATTATAAAAATTGTCAACAAAAAGCATCACTTGTTTTCAAAACATGTTTCTTTAGTTTCGTGAATGTAATATATTATCATTATTACAAATAATACTCTTTAGTGTTGCGGTTTTATTGTGTCATAGACTATAAGCCCTATTTTAAGATGTTAAACTCAGATATAGGGACTAGGGTTAAAAATAATACTTAATCGAAACTTAAAAATTTTGTTTTACAATTATATTTCGCGTGAGTCACCACGATTCTCAAAAAAAATCCAAAAAATCCAAAAAAATCAAAAAAATCAAAAATTGATTTTTTTCTCAAAAAATCAAAAAAATCCCCAACCCTGATACTAACACTATATGAAAAAAAAATACATAAAACACAAAATTAACTGATCAATATAAATGTTCCCATCATATATATATACTATATATGTATATATATAGTATATATATAATATTATATAATATAATATATAATAAATAGTAATATATATATAATAATATATTATATATATACATATATATATATAATATATATATTATATATTATATATTATATATATATATATATATATTATATATATGTATCTATATATATAATATAAATAATATATTATATATATTATATATAATATATATATATAATATAATATATATATTATATATATATATGATATATATATATATATATTATAATTTTTTAATTTATTATATATATAATATATATATAATATACCAGTATATTTGGATTGCTCTTAAACAAATGAATGATCAAACGATCTATTAGTTATCCTTGTATTAAGAAAAAACTTATTATTAGTAAAATCAATCACTAATATCTTTTAAAAATATATATATTTTATATATATTTCTATACAACTCTCATTATTTGTTCTAAAAATGGACCCATTATCCATTCATAAAAAAAAAAATTTAGAAAAAAGTTTCAGCAAAACGTCTTCCGCAAAATCGTTTTTCTAGGAGTACCGTAGAAATTGCATGATTCAAACGACTCCTTGTGCCATGACTTCTTTTATATTTAACCAATTTACATGGGACTTGTACCATTACCTTTGTTTTGATATACTGTATCTACCCTGCGAAGGAAAATTCATATAGATATTCCATGTTAATTTTGGGGGGTTTTGGGGATTGCCATCCCCTAATTAAAATATATCACTAAAACCACTATTTTCGTATTTTACACACTTCAAACTATATGTGTGCCAAGTTCATGCAGAAATTATATATATATATATATATATATATATATATATAATATATTATTATATAATATATATATATATAATATATATAGTATAGATATATATATATATATTATATATATACGATATATATATATATCATATATATATATATATACTTATATATATATATATTATATATATATATATATATTATATATATATATAATAATATAAGTATCGTTGTATCGATTATTTTACCTTTGAGTATCTGAGAGATTTTAAACTTCATTTCTTTTTATTATTAGGTCGATTTAGACACCGAAACTTTTTATGCGTGTTAATTAAAATACAATTTAACTATTGTATTAGTTTCATAATACTAGCATATCTATATAGTTTTGAAATTATTAACATTGAAAG
>JABUQX010124190.1:0-15059 GCA_015478945.1 Trachelipus rathkii | reverse complement strand
TCTTTAAACACGACTGATATTCAAAGTGTTTATATAGTAGTTGCTGTAGGTTAACGATGGCATATAGAATTGTAAAGCTATATTTGAATTTGTGTTGGTGAAGAAGTAGAAGTTGAAGTATGATCATTATGGTGTTTTATGTATAATTAAGTTTTGGGGTTTGAATGGGGAGGAGATTACGGATGAAATAAAGCAGATATTAGTGAAGAGTGAGAATTAGATGAACACGTAAATTAAGGAGGAGCATTTTAAAGCGCTTGCAAATAAATCAGTTGCATGTGGAAAAAGTTGAAACTCGAACAAATCTGGAAGCGAATGTTAGTATGACACAACATTAAGTATCTGTCGGCATCTGTGCTTAAAAAGTAGGACATAATAGATGTTAACCAGTAAGGTGACAGAGATGTTCATCAAGCGGTTAAAAGTAAAATAGAAGCATGGTTGAATGTACTATAAGTCAATGATGAGGTTTCACAAAGGAAAGATGTTCTGAATTATATAAGGAGGAAAAAAAGCAATACTAAAAGATGCATACGGAAGGAGGAAAAAATAAGGAAATGAACAGTTTTGAAGAGGATGAATAGACTTATAAGGAATAGGAAGCTTTCTGGAAGGTACATACGCGAAAGGTTTAAGAATGAAATCAGGCGGAAGTCTACCTAGCACAACAATAAATGACACCCCGAAACTGTATCAATCAGACAACTCACGCCCAATAACATACGCGCTCAGCCACTCTCGATACCACTTGAGAAATAATTAGAGGAAGACTCCATGTTTCCTACGCCATTCGATAATTCTTATGCCGAAATGAACCTACTATTCAATACATGCCTAACATGATCTCAGTTGGAGGATCACTTTCGAAAATGCTCCTGCCTTAAGCTACAATTAACTAGCGTCTAAATATAGCCGTCACCACACTTCTCGCTCTACCTGAAGAATCTCACGAGATCACACCAATTCTTAGCCCTACTCAGTACGGATCTAATCACACTATATCTCTTATTCGTTACATTTACCATACTCCTCTTATACATGACCTATTAGATTTACTTGGTAACGTCACTCCGCCTACATCGCCGCCCTCGTCAGGCTACGCTCAACAACAGGAACACCCCACCAGCGACTCGACAAGCCTTCATCACGATTCCCTTCCTTCACACGTGTGCAATGAGGGCTAAAAGCAATTGAAAGATTTTGATAGTCAGAAATGCTGTGTGTCGTTTTAATGGGCTGACTACCAATCTATGTCTAGTCTAGCGTTAATCATTCTTTTCCTGAGTCGACCGACCTCCAGAATATAATGAGAGGATATATTGCAAGTACGAGTTAATATTGCCTACGGTATAAAAGTTAATCTACTAGATCACTGAAATACATCTGAATAATAGATAAATTACTGTGAAATGGTCAAGAATAGAGATGATGATTGAGTGAATCTGGAAGTTGTGTAAAAAAACTTTTAGAGGTATAGATCCGAGGATATGGAGAGACAGTAAAATTACCATAAGGTAATGGCCGATAAGGTAACTGTGATATAGGAATTATTTATTGATGCATGTAGGAAAGATACTATGCTGGTTATTTGGTCAAGGTGCGTGAGTGACAGGATTGATTGGTGAAGAACAAGTTAGTGGGTAGGAGTGGTAGAGGGTGGGCATCAAATCTTTAAATGCTGAAACAAAGATTGAAGAAAATGAGAAAAAAGAAGAATAATTGTATGTAGTTTTCATGGATTTGCACAGGTGTATATGGATTAATTAGGGAAGCTCTATAGCAAGTGTTAGTGATATATGTGGTGGTGGTGATTTCTGTATGAATTCAAAAGTATGTGACGATATAGTGAAGCGTGTGTAAAATAAAGGAGAGTAAAGTGATTGGTTTAATATTAATAGCGGCAGGGAAGTGAATGGTTAATGTCTCCTTGGTTATCAATTGATATGGATGGGTTATGAAAAAAAAATGGAGTGGGGTGGCTAGGAGAAGTGCTTAGAATGCTAAGAATGGAGAGGTGGAGGGTGCCCCTACCTATTATATCGGATGATTGGTTTTGTGTGGCGAATCTGAAGAGAGTTTGAGAGGATTTTGGTTGAGGTTAATGAGGTTTGAAAACATTGTAATAAGATGGGTTGTGGTTGTAATGAGGACAGCCCTCGTTTAAGCTTACGTTGGATGGTGAGCAGCTGGAAAAGTGTCTTGAGTGTAAATATTTAGGATATATGTGGAATGAAAAGGAAGGACCATGCAGAGTATAGTAGGAAAGTTGTAAAGTAGGAAGGTGCTGGAGCAATTAAATTTTGTGTATGAAAAGGAATATTTGGGAGTGCCCTAGGGTCTTACATAAGGTATGTTTTAAACTTTTGGGGGAATGATAATGAACCATTGTTCTGAAAAGAGTATAGGTCACGTACAATCTTTTCAGATGGATAATAATCTTAGGGCGTTAGGTGTAGAAAATTGAATAAATTAGGAGTTGATATTGGGTGAAGAAAGTAACAATGAGCGAGAATAGATAAAGTACATTGACATGTCTGCGTTCATGTGGAAAGAGAATTGTCATTGTTAAGCGGATGTATAGTGGTAGCTGTGTTGGGAATTGACCGACTTGGAGACCGAAGTAAAAGTTGATAAAGTCAGTAAAGAAATTCACTGGAGGAAAGCAGTTTTTATAAGAGTTTGCGAGCGAGATAAAAATGTATAAATGAGTGAAATCGCTGGCGTTTTTTGAGGTTGCATTTGTGGCCCAACTGGCAAGGCATAACCCTACACATTGACGGATTGCCATAGTGAGGTCCTCGCGGTCCCCGTCAAGCTTTAGGGTCATTTTTTGACCGGCGAGTTCTCACTAAAGGTAGTGAGGTGTACAGAACACGAACAAAAAGTACGCTCTAGAGAAAATGAAGAAAGGAGAACCTTCCCCATCCCTTAAGGTGAGAACTCGTGAGTCAAAAAAAAAACCACCCTAGCTTTTCGTGAAACCGCTGCGGACCCTCACTGGGCATTTCGTCAATGTGAGGTTCATCCCTTGATCCAGGTTCACAACATACTCCCTCACAAAACCCCGCCATTCACTCCTATTATGCACCTTTCTTCTCGCCTCTGCCAAACTCACATTCCTTCAAGCATTCCTTTAGTAACTCAATACACTTTTTTCTCGGCTTCCCAGCCGGTCGATTCCCAGCACGTTCACCACTATACATCCGCTTAACCAACTGACTATCATCCATCTTTTCCATATGACCAAACCATCTAGATGTACTCTCGTTTATTGTCTCATTTACGCCTTTCTTCACACCAGTCAACTCCCAAATGCGTTCTTTCCTCATTTTATCAGTTCTTCTCATGCTTAGCACCCCGTAAGATTGTCCATCTAATTTTAGACCTCTACCTCTTATTCCAGACTATAGTTTCACTACATATACATTAACACAGGTAACAACATATCCTCATGCAAAACCCTAACGCACCCAAGACTTAGTCTCTTTACATTCATGAGGGATTTAATTGCACCAGCCACCTTCCTACTACACTCAACATCATCCATCCATTCCCTTTCATCCAACATATATTTTAAATATTTAAACTCATATACTTGCTCCAATTGCTCATCATCTAACATAACTTCACACTTCGGACTCTCCTCTCCACTACCATAACCTTACTCTTTTCTAATTACTTTTACAACCCCTCCTTTTAAAAGACAAGTGATAGTGGATCTACCAACCTCTCTAACACTGTAGATTAGCTACACAAACCAAATCATTGCATACAGTAACAGTGACAAATGAGAGATACATTTACATCGTCTAACACCTTCCTTTGCTCCCTCATCCATATACAAATTAAAAATAACCAAGGAGATAACAATCCTGCTCGCTTTCGCATTAATATTAAAACTAATCACTTTCAACTCCATTTACCTTTACACACGCTTCATTATTCTGTCATAACATACTTTTGATCCATTGAGAAGCCTACACCAACACCATATCACTAACACCTGCCACGGAAATTCCCTATTAATACCCTAAAACCCTAAAACCTAAACACAATTCCTTCTTCTTTCATTATCTCAATAGTGTTTCAATGTAAAATTTGTCTGCACATCCTCTACCACTTCTAAATGCACCTTTTCCTTCAAATCACTCCCTCAGTCACTCGACACACTCTTTCAACCAAAATACCAGCCATATAATCTTCCTTACAACACACAATTACGACTAACTCCCCATTAGTTCACTATCCTTTCTATAAAGTACAATTACTTCTCCCCTCAATCCCCCGGAACACTACACCCTCAAAACGCTCTGTTTACCAAACTTTCAAATTCCATCAATCATCATCTTACTCCATTCTTAATCATATTCACCGGTAATTCCATCACTGCCTGCGGATTTACCATCTTCAACTTTCGCCTCTACCATATTCTCCTCTAAACTAATATCTCATCTCCAAATAATAACTATCTTTGTCCATCAAACACCCACACACATTCACTATCAACCTCTTCATTAAATGTTTAGCAGATTTTTGAAGTGTTCCCTCCACACTCTCCTCACATTCATATCATCTGTTACGAAATCACTATTCCTATCTCATTTTCTATGCAATTCCCCTTACTCCCATTCTTAACTTTTTGTTTCCTTCTAGAAATGCTTCCTATTCCCATTGTAACGTCCCCATTCATCTATCCTTCAAACTCCTCTTACCACACTCTCCTCTACGTTCTGCCAACTTTCAGTCATTCCTTTTTGCCTCCTGTATTATTCCAAAACACCTCTTGCTTTTTTAGTGTCTCTTAAAACCAAATTTTTTTTTTTTACTTTTAACCGCTTGCATAACCTCTTCATTCAACCATTTACTTACTTTTGAGTTCTTACTTCTTACTTCATCACATCCACATACTTCTCTTGCACTACTGACAAAGACTTCCTTCATTTGCGTTCAGATTTTATCAGTTTCATCTTGATCACATTCAAATGATTTATTAGCAAGCGCTCTTAAATATTTTTTCTTATTTACTCTGTTCACTAAACTTCTCACTCTTAATTCTTCCCACTTCCTTTCTTATCTCTTTCCTCTCCATCCAAGCCCCCACTAGCTTAATCTTACATAAAACAACATAATGATCGGATAATCCCATCCCACCCCCTTCTCTGCTTTCACATCCATCACATACCTGAACATCTTCACCAACACAAAATCAATCATACTTTTCACTTTGATACAAACTCTACCTTCACCAACTCTAGTATACTTATGGATACTCTTGCTTTTGAAGAAAGTATTATTTACATACATACCAATCTCCTCACAGAAACTAATCACCTTCCTCCATTCTCATTTTCTCCCGTCACGCCAAAGTTACCTGTTATATCATCCCTTTTCTGATCACTTATCCAATCATTTAGGTCGCCCAACACAATCAATCTGAAGCTCCTACTTATCCCATCCAAAACATCATTCAGATTATTCCAAAAAATCTCACTCTTCTTAACATCACCCTCATATGGACCATATGTTACAACCACACATACCTTGACTTTTTCAAGCTTAAATTTAACCATTAGAATTCTAGTTCTCACGCAAATAAAATCCACCATAGCTCTGTATGACAGATCGCTCATCAGAATCGCAACTCCTCTCCTCCCCTCTCATTCCTCACCACATCACTCATCTCATCTTCACAGCTTCCTTTCATCTTTGTTTCAGTCACAGCGAACACAGCAAATTTACCTTCTAAATACATCCACCATCTCTCTCCACTTCTCATCATTTATTCCTCTGACATTCCATGCACCCATACAATTCATAGAATTTCGCCGAAAGGTACAAGGTCGCTTACGGCCATCACGACCATATCCGAGGCCTGCATAAGCCTATCTAGCAAGAGATAAGTGGAAGTGGGCAGCTAACCCAACTACCACCGACTGTCACCTTCTACGACACGTAGAACATACGCTGGTGGGAGTTCTTCTCCCCCACACACAGACATATATGGAAAGGTATTGTCTATAATAGTGATATTAATGTTTTATGGTCTGTTTTTGATTTGGAGAGTCTATTCCCGTGTAAGAAGAGTGTGGATATGATCGCAAAAGAATCGAGCCATTAGGCACTGGAATGCCAAGGAATATACTCCACAAACCAAAAGCTCAATGGGAGGCACTCTCATCGCTATGAGTGTGCTACCCTCCCTCTGTCCATTTAGTCGCCTCTTACGACACGCAGAACAAACGGTATGGGTGTTCTTACATCTCTACATAGAGATGCCCACTATATATATATATATATATATATATATATATATATATATATATATATATATATATATATATATATATATATATATATATATATATATATATATATATATATATATATATATATATATATATATATATATATATATATATATATATATATATATATATATATCAATCATAATCATCGTCAATCATCATCGTAAATGTAGATAGGAGTAAGGTGATGATGGTGGGTGAGGAGAGTCCTCTTTGTGAAATCATGTTGCATTGTGACCATTTTTAACGGGTATCTGAGTTTAATTATTTAGGTTATATGTTGGATGAAAAGGGAACTAATGATGCAGACTGTAGTAGGAAAGTTGTGAATGGTAGGAAGGTGGCTGGTGCAATTAAATCCTTGGTGAAGGTAAGGGGACTAAATGTGGAGTTTTCTAGAGTTCTACATGATGGTTTGTTATTACCAGTGTTAAAATATTATAGTGAAACTATGGTGGAATGAGAAGTATAGATCTAAGGTGCAATCTGTTGAGATTGATAATCTTAATAGCGTGTTAGGTGCTAGAAGAATTGATAAAATGAATAAGCGTCGCGACTAGTTATGTGATGTGAAGAAAGGCCTAAATGTAAGATTAAACGAGAGTGTATCGAGATGGTTTAGTCATATGGAAACGATGGATGACAGTCGATTGGTTAAGTGGATGTATAGTGGTGAGTATGCTGGGAATCGACCGGCTGAGAGATAAAAAAAATGAACCGAGTCTGTAAAGGAATATGTGAAGGAAAGAAATGTGAGTTTGGCATTGTCGAGAAGAAAGGTGTATAATAGGAGTGAATAGCTGGTTTTGTGGGGAGGTATGGTTGTGGGCCTGTCCCAGGGGATGAGCCCATGCATTGACGAGATATCACAGCTAGGGTTCGTCGCTGTCTTGTGAAGCCCTAGGGTGGATTTTTTTTTTTACTGCAACGAGCTCTCACTTAAGGATTGCATCATGCTCTTCTATTTAACCATTCCATTTTCATGCATGTTACGCACCCCTTCCCCACATCTAGTGGGAAGAGAAAGGGAATATATATATATATATATATATATATATATATATATATATATATATATATATATATATATATATATATATATATATATATATATATATATATATATATAAATATATATATATATGTATAAAAAGAAGATATAATACATATATATATATATATATATATATATATATATATATATATATATATATATATATATATCAAAAGGTTGTTGAAGCTGTTGGGGAAGAAATATTGAATCAGATACTAAGAACTGTAAGGTACTTACTGTTGAGTGAAACTATATCGCTTAAACTTGTTGGTATTCGAGTTATGGCTATAATTGCGTCTTATCAACCAGTCACAGAAAGTTGTGCAGGACCTTCTCTTGTTTTGATTACGACCGACATCGCATGTAAATTTTTATCTCCAGAATACGGAAGCGTGAATAAAGATCGTCTTTTAGCTTCTTGGGCAATTGCAAACGTTTTTTCTTCAATGCAAACATACAGGTTTCTAATTCATAAATGTTTTATGCAAATATGTCATTTAAACATACTATATGCTGTAAATCGTTATTTTAAAATGTTAGGGAATTATTGCTTTAAATTTATATATTAATTATAGCTTAATAACATTTTATTTACGGCATTTGAAATTTTGTTTGTCTCAGCATAAGATATATAGTTTTTTTTATTATTATTATTATATTTGCTTTTATTCCCATGATATTAATGTCGTTCTTTTTCCTTCTTATACCAGAGAAACGGCACATACAATAGGTTTGGATCCTTTCATAACTAAAGATAATATAATTCGTATTTTAAAAACTGTGACGACAGGTTGTCGAGATAAAGACAAAATAAAACCACATTGTGTTCGCTGTCTTGGCTATGCTATTGCCTTCATTGATTCTGAAATGGTAAGTGATGTTTATAAAGTTTTGTTATCATCGTATTAAATTCTCCTCCTGATTGAGATTTCCCTTAACTATTTCTGCCCCGCTCTGTAATAAATAATGTAACAATGATGCCTGTGATACTTTTCTTCTTAATTATACTTTGAATTTAGACATTTTAAAATATACCCCTCCAATTTCTTTCTGTAATTAAATAATTGCTCACTTTTATGGTAGATCTGGACGTGTGTAACGCCATCCAATTTTAACTTAGATATGTTAATTTTCCCATTTTCTTTCATTTTATTATTTAACAAATCTCTCGCTAAAATCATAGCTCTGCTTTTGATTGTTGTGTTGTATTTAATCTTCTGCAATTTTAAAGCTTGCGACCCTGTAATCCGATGGATTTGCCTTAGGTTTGAACATGGTTAGTTTTTTTCTTTTTCCTCATGGGATTTGCCTGTGAGTGGTGATATCTGGTGTCTTTATTTCAAATTTAGACCTACCATGATGTGTCATTTTCGAAATCGTCAAAAAAAGGCTCTCCCAATTTGTTCAAGCATTTGGTCTCCCCCATAACATCATGGGCAACCCATGTCACAATGTAAGCAAGATAAAATTGAGCAAATGAAAGAAACCTTTGTTAGTAGTGTAAGAGATGTGTGTGGATAATGTAGGAAGCAAGAATGTCAATTGTGAGTGGGAGAATGAAGAGGTGATGCAAATGGTTAAAAGTAAAAAAGGCGTGGTTGAATGTGCTAAAAGCGAATGATGAGCGATCTCAAAAGAGAGGTATATGGAAATATATAAGAAGGAAAAACGGAAGACTTAAAGTTGCCTACGTAGGAGGGGGGGGAAGAGGTAAATGAGCAGTTTGGAAGGAGGATGAATGTCTGCATACAAGTGAATAGAAAGCTCTTCTGGAAGGAAGTGCGAAGGGGGTTAAGAAAGAGAATAATGGGAATCTTAAAACAGTAATGAATAGGAGTGGTATTTTCCTAACTGATGAAATGAATGTGAGGAGAGTGTGGAGGGACCACTTCGAAAATCTGCACAACATTGGCAGGAATGAAGGGGTGATAGTGAATGTGTGTTGACCTGATGGTGTAAGTAGAAATAGGTATTTTGGGGATGAAATGATTAGTAGGTAGAAAAAGTTGAAGAATGGTAAATCCGAAGGTATAGATATAATTACTGGTGAAATGATCTAGAATGAGGGTGGGATTGTGATAGACTGGATATGGAAGTTATTCAACAAAGCGTTTATGGAGGGAATAGTTCCAAAGGATTAGAGGAGAGCAATAATCTTATCTTTATATAAGGGTAAGAGTGATAAGGGAAACTGTAGGAACTATAGGAGAATTAGTTTATTGAGTGTTGTAGGGAAGATATATGTTGGTGTTTTGGTTAAAAGAGTGCGTCGAGGGACTAATTGGCGAAGAACAGGGTGCATTTAGAAGTGGTAGAGAATGTGTAGATCATATCTTCACATTAAAACAAATGAGTGAGAAAATGAGAGAAGAAGAATAAATTGTGTTAAGGTTGTATGAACTTGCAACATTGGTGTGATAGGATTAATAGAGAAGCTCTGTGGCAGGTTTTAGTGATATATAGCGTTGGTGGTAGGCTTTTGAATGAATTCAAAAGTATGTATGTCGATGCTGAAGCGTGTGTAAGGCAGGGATGTGTTATGTCTCCTTGGCTATTTAATTTGGATATGGATGTTGTGATGAAAGAATTAGAGGTATTGGTGGTAGGGGGGAAGGCGTTATACTGATTGAGAATGGAAGAGAGAGTGAAGGGTGCCCTGCTTATTGTACGCTAATGATTTGGTTTTATATGACGAATCTGAAATTTTTTTGAGAGGAACAGTGGAGGGGTTTGAAAGTAAATGTAGATAAGAGTAAGGTGATTCTAACGAGTGAGAAGAGTCGGCGGCTTAAAATCAAGTTAGATGGTGGGCGATTGCAGCAAATTATTTGAATTTAAATATTTAAGCTATATTTTGGATGAAAAGGGAATGGATGATGCTGGGTGTAGTATGAAAGTTGCGAATAGGAAACTGGTTGGTGCAATTAAATATTTGGTTTTGCTTGAGGGTATGTTTTTACCGGTATTAATGTATAGTAGTGAAACTATGGTATGGAATAAAAAGTATTGATCTACGGTACAATCTGTTCAGATGGACAATTTTGGGGGCGTGTAAGGTGTGAGAAGAATTGATAAAATGAGGAATGAACGTGTTGGGGAGTTGTGTGGTTTGAAGATAGGAGTAAATGAGAGAATAAGCTTGAGTTTATTAAGATGGTTTATTCATATGGAAAAGTTGGATTAAAGTCGGTTGGTTAAGCGGATGTATAGTGGCTAGTATGCTGGGAATCGACCAGTTGGGAGACTGAAGAAAAAGTTGATCAAACCTGTAAATGAATATCTGAAGGAGAGGAATGTAAGTTTAGCAGAGGCGAAAGGAAAGGTTCGTAATAGGAGTAAATGGCAGGGTTTTGTGAGGAAGTATTTGTTGTGGTCCTGGCCCAGAGGATGAACCATACATAGACTAGATACCACAGTGTTGGTCCGCCACAGTCTTGTGAAGACCTAGGATGAATTTTAAGGGTATGAGAGGATAGTAAGGAGGTCTTTACTTTTGACCTGCGTTATGTTCTTGTACTAACATTTCTGTTTCCGGTGATTCTGAAGAGTTTGAGAGGATTGGTAGAAGGGTTTGGCAGGGTGTGTAAAAGGAGGGGTTTGAAAATAAATGTAGATAAGAGTAAGGTTATGGTAGTGAGTGAGAAGAGTTCGTGGTGTGTAGTCATGTTAGACGGTGAGCAACTGGAACAAGTAACTCTATTTTCTTGTATCTTCAAGAAGTGTATATTCTTTATAACATTTGATTTTTTTATGTAATCTTGGGACTATTTATAATACAAAGGTACAATTTTATTTAGTTTTTATTTATTTTTGACTGACTGAATATTCATTTCCCCATCCAAATCTCCCTTTGACGCTTGAAGCATATATATGACAGGGCCCTCCCATGGTGCTGATTTTTTCAGCCCAGTATGGCCGCTTCTCTCTGAGCCGTGGTGGGTCCTGTACACTGACTCAAAAAAAAAAAATATATATATATATATATATATATATATATATATATATATATATATATATATATATATATATATATATATAATTATATATATATATATATATATATATATATATATATATATATATATATATATATATATATATATATATATATATATAATTATATATATATATATATATATATATATATATATATATATATATATATATATATATATATAGCATATATATGAGTATATATATATATATATATATATATATATATATATATATATATATATATATATATATATATATATATATATATATATATATATATATATATATATATATATATATATATATATATATATATATATATATATATATATATATATATATATATATATATATATATATATATATATATATATATATATATATATATATATATATATATATATATATATATATATATATATATATTTATCTCACCAGGCCAAAGATCTCTGAAATCGAAAGTCTCATATGCAGTTCCACAGGAAACACTCATTGAGTGCTCATCAGTGGTAGTAATATGAGGATGCGTTGGAATGCGTGTCATGCTCTTCTGTAATATTTTGGGGAATTATGAACTCATGAAAGAAAAATCATCTTGGAGAGTAAGTGTTTCATATATATATATATATATATATATATATATATATATATATAAATATACATACAGATATATATATTTTTATTTCTTGATTTGAGTATATATATATATATATATATATATATATATATATATATATATATATATATATATATATATATATATATATATATATATATATATATATATATATATATATATATATATATATATATATATATATATATATATATATATATATATATATATATATATATATATATACTGTATATTAATGAAATACCGATTAGCAGATTTTAGTTCTTAATTTGAGTTCAGATTATATTCGGAGTATGAGTCTAAATCCAAATTCAAGCCCCAAGTTATTGAATATCCTATTGCAATATAAACATAATAAATTATTGTATCAAAATATTTCTAACCATATAATAATAATAATAATAATAATAATAATAATAATAATAATAATAATAATAATAATAATAATAATAATAATAATAATAATAATAATAATAATAAAAAAGTATTTTATTCTATCAGAAATATTATAAATTACACTCATCATTGAAAACTAACAATTTAAGATTAACATACAAACAGAAATGGGCTTCTCAGGGGACGTTTTCGTCTTTTGATTGCAAGGAGTATTATACCTTGTTTCATATTTAATTTAATATTTAAGCGGGAGGATCATTAATTTTGATAGTTTATATAATATTTTAATCATAAGCTAGTCTATTTTCTTAATAATATAATAATAACAAGAGTAGCTAACTAAGGGTAATATTTATACTAATAATAGTGAAATCAATAATAATAATAATAATAATAATAATAATAATAATAATAATAATAATAATAATAATAATAATAATAATAATAATAATTAAATTTTTAAATCCCAACTTGAAATGTGTATTTAGGTAGGGTAAGTAAAATATTTTTTAGCTGAAACAATAATATAGCATGTAGTATACTATAGAATGAATTAAAATTAGTTTTCCTCGCAATCCTTTCAATTAGGAAAATAGAAAAATACATAACTAGATCAAACTTCACCAGTCTGTCAAAACGGATTGTAGAGCTCTTCCAGGTAGCATCCTATGTCTTTTTTTTCTAAAATGATATTTGATCTTTTTATGGAATGACCACCACTAATACAATAGTTTGTCTCCCATGCAGTTAATTGTACACTTTGGGTTTCTGATCCAAATCTTAAGATTTCTGCATAAACAATTCTGTCCCTCTAATATTCTCCTACAGCTATTGTCAGAGTGGACTTACGAGAATCCCAACAGACAATGACGGAATTCACGGGCATTAATCCTCCTTCAGTACGTTTGGTTGATAATGCAATTAACCTTGTGGAACTTACTCACCAAACTAATGAAGAACCAGATGAACACGGTTAGGGTAGATGTGAAAATCGAAAAAAGATTGGGAAAATAGACAAGAAGTGTCTACAATCTTTAAAAACCCACCTAATTAAAATACATAAAAGGCAGAATTCAATTTTAAGTGCAGGTGTTAACAAGAAAAATTCCAAATTAATGTGTAACCTGTTGTAACAAACCAAACAATGTAATGTGCTATGTCCCAATTTCGTACACGGTTTTCAGACTAGAATCCTTCTCTTTAACAACAGACACCGTGGTATACATAATACCAAAAAAAAAAAAAAAAAATGTCTAGTTGGTATTAGAAAGAGACTCGTGTCTTTTTAAAAGTCAAAATCGGTAAATCAATTAATATTTTTGTAATAAAAAAAGATCAGTCTCCTTTGATGAATGAAATTTTTAATAACATTCACGAGAAATTACCTTGGAGATATTGTATAAAAGAATTTTAATTTCAACTTCCGTTTTACTCTTGCAATAATAAGATATACAATCAAAGACGCAACAAAAAGTTAATGTCACTTACTCAAGTCAACTTGGAGGAGTTTTTTCCCTTTAATGACACCACAAATGCAAAACCATAATGTTCATATAGTCACAACTGTATTCTTAATACGTTAGCCACAACAACCCATGAGGATTATTTCTTATGAATCGATGCGTCCGTTAGGCCCGAGCCGTTTTTAGAAATATATGTCTTGTGTCAGGGAAAAACATCTTTGACTGTAGGGGTAGGGAACATTATGAAATATAATTTTATATTTCTGAAGAGAGAGATGGTGTCCAGAGCGGAGACGAGACAGCATCACTCTGGCTTACCGGTCCAAAGTTTGTTATGTGGAAGATATTTTGGGTGTTTGTGGATGCCCTTGTAGTATGGTGTTTGGATATTCGGAGATCGCTGTTTGTGTTATCCGAGTGTGGATGTGTTTGATAATGGGAGTATCTGGGGGCAGGAGGTGTGTTGTAAATATTATAGTAGTATGTAGCTGGTATGTTTTTTTTGCCTTCTTGGTGCAAGGGGTTGTTACAATGATTAGTGTAGGGGGTGGACTGCTGAGTGATTTACTGTAGAATCGGGAACCTTTGATGTCAAGTTGGTTGCTTATAGAAAGAATTTATATTTCCGTTTGTAAGTGATGGTTGGGTGTGGAAGGAAGGCAGCCTGTTATTATTCTGAGAGCTTTGGTTGCATATAGAAAGCCACACCAGCTACATACTACTATAATACATACAACACACTCCCATTATCAAACACATGCACACTCGGCCAACACCAATAGCGATCACCGAATATCCAAACCCCATACTACAAACGCGTTCACATAAAATATCTTCCACATAGAAAACTTTGGACCTTTAAGCAAGAGGGATGCTGTCTCGTCTCCGCTTCCTTCAGGAATATAAAATTATATTTCATAATGCTCCCTACCCCTACTGTCAAAGATGTTCTTCCTGACACAAGACATATATTTCTAAAAACCGCTCGGGACTAACGGACATCAGACGCAACTCTGATACACTCTTTCTGATGGATCTATGGGCTCGGCCTGCTGTGCTGGCACAATATCTGTGAATCGCCTGGTTCTCGAGGGAGGGGAGGGGGCTACCAAGCATATGGTATATATATATATAAGATAGGGTATATATATATATATATATATATATATATATATATATATATATATATATATATATATATATATATT
>JABUQX010124189.1:0-24597 GCA_015478945.1 Trachelipus rathkii | reverse complement strand
GTGTCTAAAAACAAAATGTATTTTGAGACTGGTAATTTTAATAGCGAGTATAAATAGTCGGAAAGACAAAAAAGGCTTCTCAACCACCAAACTCTTAATACGATTGGGAGAATAATGTCAACAGAAATTTTAATCTAATAAGAGCATAGGATAAGGCCAGATTACTATTACTACTGTACTAAGTTACAAACAAATGCCTATCAAAAAAAAAATGTGGAGAAAGCTAAGGCTGTAAATCTGAAATAAAGAGTTCAAAAAAAAATTGTACATAGCAATTTCACATATTCACTATGTGAATAATAATAATAATAATAAAAAAGTACAAATAAAGCACTTTTTCCAGTCTTTTTCAAATAAAAAAAAATATTAGAGACCCCCTACCAGAATGAAAATGCTTTCTAGTACTCACTAGTCTCACATGGAAGTCTTTCATTTGATAGGCAAAGACAGTTCAAGGTTTAGCTACTCTAAATCACTTTTAGTATCTAGTCACCTCTCGAAGTTCATGTAAAAACAAGAGCGGAAAATCAAACAATGGGAGAGTTAAAAAAAAAAGCTGAACTCACAAGTGATACCTATGACACAGAATAAGAAAAATTATCCCGGAAGCCATATTTATAGCCCTGGTGACCTAAGAAAATTGATTGCCAGATGGAAGAATTGTTTTTATTACTATTTTGCAATTAAAACTTATAGTTACTAAAAACTATTGAAAGTAAGATTATGTAATGAATGATCTAAATAAAATAATGATATCAAGAAATCTAAATAATTAGTTACTTCAGTTTAAAGTTCTATAGCCCTCTGGTGGTTGAAAATTGAACTATGCACATGTTAACCTAATTTTAATTAATTCCCATAAGGAATTTAAAAGAAATAATTTAATTACTACTACAGCAATTATATATGAACTAGAAGAATCGGTATGTAATTCTGAGCAAACTATGAATTCAAGTTTGTAAATGATCTACTTAGTGAGAAATTAAATTTTCAACTTTTAATGGATGAATGAATCAGGACCTCATGACCCGGTCAAGTATGGTCACTCAAAGGAATGAAGCAAAGGTGCAAAAAAACTAAAAAATTTCATGTTTCCCAAGATATATAATTTTTATAAACTCCCATTATTATAGGAGTTGCAACTGTTTTAATAAAAACTGTTAAATAAAAGCCTATTACAAATGGACAACATTTATCTTACCGGGTGTTTCCAATATTTCTAAGATGATTTAATTAAAAACTAACACAGGATTAAAAATATATTAAAATGAATATTTGTACAAAGTTTCAGCCTTTAATAATAATCATTTGTAATTTGATCTTACAAATATATATATATAGTTATAGTATATAGTATATATATATATATATATATATATATATATATAAGTTATATATATATAGTAAGATATATATATATATATAT
This sequence comes from Trachelipus rathkii, assembly GCA_015478945.1. Taxonomy (NCBI): domain Eukaryota; kingdom Metazoa; phylum Arthropoda; class Malacostraca; order Isopoda; family Trachelipodidae; genus Trachelipus; species Trachelipus rathkii. The sequence continues at coordinate 23,171 of JABUQX010124189.1, read as the reverse complement.
ATATATATATACCCCAAGTGGTGAGGTCATTAATTAATTGGGCTTAGAATTAAATCACTCACTTCCCGAATACAAATATTAATAAAAGGTCAAGGTGTATCAAAGATGTTTCATGGTATTTTTATTAATATCCCTTCTTGTTATTTTTTGATCACAGATCAATATAAGATAAATTTTATATTATATAACAAATGGATATTGTCATTGACAATGCTCAAATAAATTTTGTTATTATTCGATTCCAATATTATATAAGTTTTGCAATATTGACTCGATGTGTTTTGCTAAGTCTTATTCACCATTCTCTATGCTTTTTATCTTATTACATCACTTGTGATCAATACTGCGCATCAAATATGTCACTTACAAGTGATCTTGTTATTGGGACATTAATTATTTATTAACACCTTTAATTAAATATATAAATTATATAAAATGGGTCACGGGTCACCCATGGGCGAAGACCCTTGGCAACCCTCTCTGCTCGATGTTGTGGCAGTAATCAACCTCCCCCTCGGTCCCAGATAGAACCAGTCGGAGAAAGGCGTCTTATTGGTTGTTTCTATTTGAAGTAATATAAAAAAGAATAAAAATATTTGTGTGATCTTTTAACATGTAGGCAATTTTATCTTGCATAACTAAATACACATAACTATTATAGATGCTTTTTTTTTATAATCTTTCTCATAATAGCTTTTGCCTCCAAATGAGTTTTAGCTTTACAATTACAATAAAGATTTTAAAATCTTTATTTTATAGTACTGGATACAGAACACCCAGCCTTTAATTATAATTTTACTTTATTTCACTAAAAACATAAAGGTTTTCATCAAATATTTTTAAAAATATCAAAGTTGGTAGAATTGTTCCGTAGAGTTTTACCCTCTTATACAGACAACCCTATTCACAATATTTTCTTTTTATAAGGCCTCACTCTCATGCCTCGGTCTATTAGGCCTGCACCCTCTCGTGAATGACGTCCGAGGTTTAATAGGAAAGCATAGCTCCTCCCACTTATGGTATGAGGAAAGAAAGTTTTATTTCTTTCTTTCCGATAAAATTTAAAGTTCTTGCATTTGAATTTGAACAATATACTAGAACCTCTGCATCATAAAATACCATAACATAATTTAAAGCGAATAGATTGTCTTAATGACATATAAAATAAAATTCAAATATTATTGCTAGCTATTTATCATATGGCCAATTATAATGATTTCATTACATTTCTAGTCAGAAGAACCTTCCTAATCTAATTACCATACTTAATAAATAAAATACAATAATTTTTAATATGGAAATCTCCAGCATGCAAATTTTCCTATAGACTTAAAGTCTTCACAATAGAAAGTTTTATTATCCTAGAAAACAAAGTTACAAATTTTTCTTCATAAACAGAATTTTTATTACCTTCTTTCACGGAAGATCTTACGATAACCATGTTACAAATAAATATGTTTTTATCTCCCAGTCTTCAAGTGTTGGGGAATCAGAGTGAGAATGATGAGGAGCACACTCATTCTCATCATTCGCTACGACTACGTTCTCTCTGACTCTTAACTTCTTTTTTAGGAAAATACTACAATTTTCCTGTACAGGCTTTTTTTTTTAAAAAAAATGTTATATAAAAATAATCTATCCACTTTAATAATCTACAACATTATTATGATGCAGCGTTTCCAATATATTAATTACTCTGAATTGAAAAACTAATTACCAAAGAAAAAAATTAAATTGGCAATTTAAAAAATACCTTTGTTGATAGAAAAAAAGCATTTTCGTGGGAAGAGGAATTCCTAGGCCTCATTGTATTCTGACTCGCTTGTTCATCATCCAAATTTTAGAGTCAAGCCTCCCTCATTGGGGGATAGGGAAAACCATTCAGATGCTGAGTCTATAAAACTTTTGTTTATTTTTAACAGTCGGTGAGGGTATGTTGGAGGGTATTCTTTAACTTTCCTTTCCCTATTTTCTTCCTTCACGGCCATAGAGTTTAAAATTTGAACTTTTTGTTCTTGAGTTTCAAAATTTTAGAGAGAGCTTTTCTTGAAGTGCTTTTGGAGGGTTTCAGCGGTGGGGAGTTCTTCCCTCTACCCACCCCCATACACCAGTTAGCATCTCAAGGCTTTATTTGTTGTAGATATACGTTGGAAGATTTTTATTTTTTTTATTTTTTTTTTTTTGAAAGGCACAGTGATTTCCTGTTCATGAAAGGACTATTTTTAATGGGTAATGACTTTTTTTATTATTTTCTTTTATGAAAAGAAACTTTCTTCACATTATTCTTTTAGTATTATTAAATATAACCACAAGACTTACTTTTTAACAATTATTAAAAATATATTCTTCACTTGGGTATAGGTAATACTGTACACTTTCATTATCACTGCGTTATTTATTATTATTTTTTTTATTGTCCCTTTTATCAAAAAGTTTTGATGATCGAATGTCACGATTCTGGGGTTGACCAAATATGTACTCAAGTGATGATGTCATTAATTAATTGGGCATAGACAAAGGTAACAACATTGTTATTCTTAACACCACAGATTACATCACTAAATGTAATAACATTTCTAACATTAACACTTACTCCACCCTAACAAAAAATCCAGTTAAAAATTCACAAATCTCCTAAAACTTTAACCTTAAATCTATCCTTTCTGAATTCCCTGCTCTTCATAGTGATCTTAAATCACAACTTCCCAGGATCTCAAAATTTTATGGTCTCCTCAAAACACATACACCTAATCTCCTACTTAGCCTTATTATCTCCAATATTAATTCCACCACTTACAACCTTTCTAAATGGTTATCCCTTCAACTCAAACCACTTATCAACCACATTTCGACCTCACATTTAACTAACACTGAAGACTTCATCATTAAAACTAAACACATTAACCCTCTTACTCACCACCTCCTCAGCTTTGATGCCATATCTCTCTTAACCTCTGTCCCTGTTCCCCTCACTCTTACTCTCCTTGAACGCTTTATTAATGAAAATAACTTTATCCTTTCCTATCCTTTCCCTCTCTTAAAACAACTTATTAACCTCACCCTTGAACATAATTTCTTTGAATTTAATAATATTTCCTTCAAACAAAATTCTGGTCTCAGCATGGGCTCCCCTCTTTCTTCCACTTTGAGCAATCTATTCATGGAACTCATAGAATACTACCACATCTTCCCTCACCCCTCATTTTCAGGTTCCGGTTGGTATCGGTATGTTGATGATATCTTTGCTGCCATTCCTTCCCACACTGATCCTCAACTTATTCTTAATTTCATAAACACTATCCACCCCAACATTAAATTTACTATCGAACACTCCATAAACAACACCTTACCCTTTTTGGATACTCTCATGTCTTGGTCTACCTCCAACATTATACAATTCACCTTCTACAGAAAACCTATGTCCAATCCTGCTTACATCCATTGGTTTTCCTCACATAATCTTAACAAAAATTGGTACTCTTTCCTCCCTCTTCCTACGTGCTTTCGGCATATGCTCTCCCTCCTATCTTCAATCAGAACTTGATTTTCTTACCTCCACCTTTAAAAAACTTTCCTATCCTTCTCATATCCATAAGGCCTTAAAAAAGGCAAACAGGACCTTTTACAATCCTCCCACTAACCACTCTATTAATTCATTTTCTTTCTTCCTCTTCCTCAATTTCCTCTCAACCACATTAAAAATATTTCTCCTCAAAAACTTTACATTTCACTTCGTCTGACATCCTCCCCCTTAAAAAAAAAAACTAAAACCTCGCATTCACCAACCTGGCCCTCCTTCTGAACTCTCACAATGTGTTTACAAAATTCCTTGCAAGGGTTGCAACTCCCTTTACATTGGAGAAACCCATGATTTCACACATCGTCTTTATCAACATAAACATTACCTTTTACATGACAATCAAAATTCTTCCCTCACACTCCATCGCTCTACATATAATCACACTATTCACCAAAAATGCAAACTCATTGAATCTTTTTGTATCACTAATTTAAATAATTACAATAAAATTAAAGGAGAATATAACATTGACACCATATAAAATAATATTTTGTGTACCACACAAATTTTTAAAATCAAATCTTCAAAACTTTAAATTCTTAAATAACTTAATATTTTCTGCTTTTCTTTTTAGTCTTTAAACTATCACATCTGAATGAGGTTCCAGTAAAGGAATGAAAGCTTATGTAATTTATATTAAAGTTAAATATTTTGAAAATTTAAGAATTTTCTTTAGCTCATAAGAATCTTTTCATCGATTTCTTTATAATCTGCAAACAAGGCCCTTTTACACACACATATATATATATATAGTATATATATATATACGGTATATATATATATATATATATATATATATATATATATGGTATATATATATATATATATAAGGTTATATATATCTTCGAGGGTTGTTCAAAAAAGTATTCGGATTACATTTATTACATGGAAAATATAGGCTTATACAGGTTAAGAGTCAGTCCTCGTTCAAAATAAGTTGGGAACCTCCTGCAGCTACACACTTTACTACCAACGTTCCTGCCATTGATGGAAACATTTCTGGAAGTCATTCTTTGGAATGGCCTGATGTTGCTTCGTCGAATTCCACTGAATAGTCATGACATCATCAAATCGTTTTCCTTTTAGAGTCCGCTTGAGTTGAGGAAACAGGAAAAAGTCACATGATGCCATATCGGGCGAGTATGGAGGATGTGGCATCTGTGTTGTACCATCTTTCGCTAAATACTGTTGCACAACATTGGCAGTGTGTGAGGGTGCGCCATCATGATGAAGCATCCAGGCACCTGAAGCCCATAACCTCGGACGTTTTTTTCTAATAGCTTCTTGCAATTTCAGTAGAACTCCTTAGTAACGGTTTGCCATGGTGGTGCATACTCATGATGCACAATACCTTCGATATCAGAAAATACCAACAGCAACACTTTGATGCTGCTACGAACCTGTCGTACCTGCTTTGGTGTGGAAGATGTTGGTGTTTTCCACTGGGACGATTGTTGTTTTGTTTCGAGGTCGTACCTGTACACCCACAAGTCATCATCTGTTATAATATTCCTCATAAAGTCAGTATCATCGGTGGATCGCTGGAACAAAATTTAATGCAGACACGTTGCTCAGTATTTTCTACACTTGATTTTCAAAATCGCCAAGGCTTCAACACACGTCTTATCACAGTGATCTCCCAATGAGGACTGACTCACATTCAGTGACTTTGTACTCACCGCCTCAATAGCGTTGCATGGAACATGTTACGCCCACATTGATGCACTTACCTATATTTTCAACATGCATTTTCACAAATGCCTATATAACATGTAATCCATATACTTTTTTGAACAACTCGCATATATAGTATTATAATTATTAATTATATATATATAATATATATATAATATTATATTAATATAATATGTACTATATATATATAATATAATATAATACTATATATATACTATATATATCTATATACTATATAAATGGGACATTTATTAAATTTGTCCATGAAGGTATACTATGCAGGGGGAGACGGATGTGTTAACATGAAGAATGGTCTTAAACACAAAAACAGGGAAGGTCTAGGGTGCCCTACCCCCTCCACCGAAAGTGTACCAAAAATGGATTTTCATGCAACTTACTAAAAACTATATGCAATCAAATGAATTTCCTTTTGCCCGGAAATCAAACAATCATATAGTAAGCCAAAATATATGCCTGATATATGTGCTATTTATGAAAAGCTGCCAGCACGATAAGAGCTAAAATTATTGAAATTTTTTGCAAAAAGTAAAACAGTTAGGTATGGTAGATTTCAGAGGTTTATCCGGGAGGCTTCCTTCGATCTGCATGCAAACCATGATTCAAAGTAATACAAATATTCTAATTTAATATAATATATATGTAATAAAGACATCTTTAACAAGACTAATGTTACGCGTATATATGCTAAAAAGGCCGATTTTTTCAATGCCTGTAAAGCTCATGAAACTCCTCAGTTGCGTCATTCATTTATAATAAAATAAAACACCATTTACTGGTGATTGTAGTTTTGAACAACCAACAAATTTCCAAATACGATGAATTTATAAGTTGTAGTTTTTCCATGTATATATATATTCTATAATATACTCATATATAATATATATACATATATACTATATATATAATTAATATAATTAATAATACTATTAAAAACAAGGTTAATATACGCTATTATTATATATATATATTATAATAAATCAGTATAGATATTATATAGCTATATATAATATATACTGACGCCAATATATATATATATAAATAAATATATATATAATTTCGATTTATTTCCAAGTGGTTAATATCAGTTTGTTTGGCACAGCAGTTATTAAAAGTTTAATTTTTTATTATTTGTTACACCAAGTGTTTAGAGTACTATTATAACGATTATAAGTTTTACACTTTTGGGAGGAGTATTTTTTCACCTTAATAAGAAAATTTTCCTTATCAATTTGCCAATAAAAACAAATTGATAGAGATGCAGAAAGTGCTCATCAAATTCGATGTTTTAGAACTGTTTGTGGTGCCTTTTTTGGTTTTTGTTTGATGTAAATTGGATGAAAATTAAAAAATTTAATAGTTTATTTAAGTTTTGAGGATTTTACCACCATCCTCAGATAATAGCATTGGACCAATCCTAATAGGTTCATTCTTAGAGAGGATGAGGAACTTTTAATTCCACTTTAAGTTTATTTATTACTCATTAATTTTGGTCTTTTACATTTATGCCGGGGAAAATACTCTTAAAATAGGTTTTTTCAACAATTACAGAAAATAAATAAATTTTTTGATATTCTAATCACATAATAAAATTTATTTTAAATTTAACCCTCTATGTGCCCTAGAGCACGGCGAGCCCCTCCCCCCAATTTTTAAGCCAGTGTACTCCACTAAAAAATTTTTTGGCTAGTAAGGTAACATGTTTCTTGTTTTGCCTGTTTTTGAGTTTCCCTAGTTTAGATTGTCGAATGTGAAATTTGGGTAAAATTTTAAAAAATGTAAATTTTGTTTCCATGATCAAAACTGTTATCATAAAATATATAATATAATTAATATATATAATATATTATTATATATATATACTTAGTTATTATATATATATATATATAAATAAATATATGCCTCGAAGGTTTATATTATTAGTAAACGAAATTAAATAGGGTCAATTATTTGATAATATATATATATATTATATATATAATATAAAATATATATATATATATATATATTATATAATTATAAATATATTATATAAATAATATTAACTTATTATATATTAATAGTAATAGATATATATACCGGTAAATATATAGTACCTATAACATTATACTATATATATTACTCTACATATATATAACTATATATACTATATACTATATAATACTATATATATAAATACTATAGATATATACTTATCGATATATATAGTATCCTATATATATATTATATATATATTATATAATGCGGGCAAAGCTCTCATGTATTTTAAAGAATCTATCGACTTTATTTGAAGAGTTGTGTAAGTGACAACAACAGTTTGTTTTAAGAATGAGTTTGAAAATTGTTGTTGTTCTGAAAAAAGTATAGGGAAATAATATGTTGAAAATATCATCTCTGCACAGATCAATCGATTAGATCTTCGTCTAAAAATAGCATAATGCTTGCTGTGTTTCACATTGCACTTATTATAATTTTTTTTTTTTGCAACTATCACCACTGACACCCCATATCCTTCTGATCTTTGTTGTAACTTTGCACGCTGTATTCGGCAAAATAATCAAAATAATAACATTTCTTCAAAATTATAATTTTTTTATATAAATTGTAAATTTTTCTAGAAACTTTAATAATAATAATAATAATAATTTATGATATTATTATTGTACATTACTGAAAAGAGCCTGCTGTGATGTGAAACAAGCTTTGTGTTAGATAATGCATAAAAGTTTACTAGTTAAATAGTAGTTAATTAATTTAGTATTCTAAACTTTACTGATTTGATAAATAATCTTAAAAATTACTTGAAAGTTAGTTTCTGAACAATTTTTCTTTTCTTATGTGTCCGGCCTATGTCAATCATGACATGTGCTCTAGTTAGGGCTCCTTTAATGACCGTAATGATGTAAGGTTCTTTTGTAATAATACATAATAATCTCAAAAATAATGTGGGAAATCATGCAATCTCAATTTCTAAGCTCACAAGTCTAGTTTTAGATTTGTTCATGCTATTTATTTTCCATCACACTAGTGGTATAGATGAAATAATAATAATAATAATAATTTATTTATTATTAATGATATTGCTCAAATCATTTGATTGAGAATTGCCAAATATAATATTAGTATATATTATATACTAGAACTGATATATTTATAATATATATATATAATATACAATATATATACATATTGTATAATACATATATATATAATATAGATTAATTATATTAATATACTATATATATTATATATACCGTAATATATATCTATAATATATACTATATAATATAATAGTATATTATATATAACTATATATAATATATTATATATATTATTATATATATATATATAATATATTATATATAACTATAATAATATAAATATATAGAATATAGATATATAATATAACTAAATATATATATATAACGTATATATATTAGTATACCGCTAAATATATATATATGATATACTATTATATAAATATATATATATATATATATATAATACTTATATATATATATATACCGTTATACTATATAATATATATATTAGAGGTTGTACCAGAACTTACAGTGGGTGAGTGTCTTTTTTGGTTGTTTGGGTGGTAGTTGTGTGTTGTTTTGATTGTTGTTTTAGGGCCCAGAACTGGAATTAGCCCTAGAATCTGTAAAAAAATTCTGCGCCAAAAATTTGGCTGAAGCTTTAATAATTATTTTCTCTATTAACTATAACTTTTATTATAAAGAACATAAAATAAAAAAAAATAGTATATAATTTGAACTCTAAAAATTTAACTATATATATATATATATATATATTATAATATATATATATTATTAATATATATAGTTATATATAATATATATTTATATTATATCTTATACTTTCCTATATTATACTATTAATATATATACTATATATATATATAATATATATATAAAATATACTATATTTATTATAATATATATATATAATGATTGCATCAGTCAGGATAATAAAAAGTGAGTAAAAAAGTAATAAAATAAAAAGTATACACTATATATATAATATATCTATATTATATATCTATATATATAATATATAATATATATAATACCTAATCATACTAGATAATAATTACTCACTATAATAATACTACTATATATTAGTTATATATATATATATATTAAACAGATTTTTATAAAGATTTTATTCATTAATTGATTGCAAATTTGTCATAATAACCTTACAAAATTGTTTTAAAATACCATCATTCATAAAAGATTTTATTTAATGATGTTATAAATCTATAATAAGAGTGTAAAATATGCCCACCATGAAAAGTAAAACAAGCGTTGCCCCTACACCAAAGCATTTAGTACAATGCTACTTCATAAACATATGTTAAATCATCACCAATATCAGAAAATCAAAAATTTGAATTTGTAAAAGGGAGACTCATGTATTTTCTAGAACAGAGGAAATTCCAAAAATGAGTGAAAGATCCAAGCATGTGAAATAAGCTGCAGTCTTGAGAAAGTTTCCTCCCCAAAAAAGATTGACATATCAGGACCCACCAAATCAACAGGCAATTCATCAGAAAAATGAATTTTATGCAATGATAACCAGCCCATTCAACAGATCATTCGCAAGAGCAGGGAATTCATAAACTATTGCCCACTTTCAACCAACAACTATCTTAGCTAGTAGAAATATATTTGTACAAAAGATCGTTACCAACTTCATAGAGTAATTGCAGATCAGCACTAGTATTTTGGAAGTTATCTAAGCGCCGACAGATATCTAGGTTTACCTACAGATCATTACTTGCCGACAGCCCTCAAATATTCAGCCATGAGTCATGTATTTTAACTGTTCACTGGCTTGAAAAAATCTACTGTGTACCCCATTACAAGTCTTTCCCAGGTTCTCATTCTGGAATTGACATCACTGAGTTTTGAAAGTATGAGGAATAATTGGGAAATCCATTTGATCCTTCGAAATGGAATATATAACATGAAACTTGGAACTGATTAGCCCAGAGATACGCATAGTTTCTTGTTTTATTATAAACTTCAATTGTTATTAAAGATGCTTTATTTTCTCAAAAGAACAGCTAAGAGGGGACGGCTCAGGAAATGTAGCGAATAGTTTTGACACATTTCAATCTTTCCAGTTTAAGCCTGTAAGAACTTAAAAGAATACAGAGACTTGGATCCACATCTTGCCAAGCCCACTTATGCCAATTCAAGATGTTAATACCAGGTGGAATAGAACATATTTGATTTTAGAAAAAATTGATTGTTTGAAAAGTCCTCTGCAAGTTTATATTGTAGAACAATCAAACATTCCAAGCTTTTGACTGCCCTAAATAAATGGCCAAATACATTGAAAAATTTTTGCAACCACACTCTTCTCATGGTTATGGCAAACTATAGCTAAAGCAAATCGAATTATATCATCAATTATTCTTCCATATTCGCCAGCTCTCCAGCATACTACCTCTTAAACTCTGAGGATGACAGCGTTCAGACTTTAAAAGAAGCCAGCTGAAAAGGCATTAGAGTTTAGATTTATTAGCTAAAAGGGTAAGCAGAAAGGATCATCTAGATATACACCAAATACAAAGATAATGTTTTAAGTACATGTAGTAGACCAAGATAAAAACTGACATTTATTTTCTAATGCAAAATAAGAGATCGAGTAGAAATGGATGCCCTTGAAGAAATATGCCCAAAGAATTGAAGGATACAGAAAGCTGATCAATAGCGTAGCAAGCCCCAGTACCGAAGAAGGTTCATGCGATGAGTCATCCATCCATGGTCAGAAATGGCATCATCTAAAATAAATAAACTTAGAAAATCATCTGGAGCATTAAGAGAAGAAATTACTGCAAAGGTTACTTAGAGTCCATATTATAATGATAAGATCTCTTTCGTTGCACGTGAGCTAATGAATGATTGATAGGAAATAAATTCAATTCGAAGAGTCTTGGAAGCTTCTGTTGTGCATTGACACAAGTCTACCCTCGTTTGATAAAGCGAGTTATAGGTGCTATGGTCTCCTTTGCTACCACTTACCTTTGTGAATCAGGGTTTTCAACACTTGTTTCTGTCAAAACAAAAAATCGAAGTAGATTGAATGTCAAAGGTGATATGCGTGTTACCTAGTCAAAGACCACTCCACAGTTCCATATTCCTATTCAAAGCAAACAAAAAGAACCTTCTCATTGAAATAGTTGATAACGAGAACAGTAGTAGTATGCACAAGAAGATTGCATATCATGCTTATAATTACTGATCATTACATTTTGCATAAAAGGAGTTCTTCTTTCATCGTTTGCTTCAAAATTCAATAATACTTTTGTGCATGTCATATATGTATGAGACAATCAAATATCAATAAATAAAGTACATTAAAAACATAGCAGGCAAAGTTGTGTTTATGTGAATATTTCTGGTGAAGGGGTCCATAGCTTTCACCAGATTCTTAAAGGGGGTTCTTTACTCAAAAAAGGTTAAGAACCACTCACCTAAACCAACCAAAAATTCTTCCAAATAAAATAAAAAATAATTAAATTTTAAATGTTTCATTATAAATAACCAAAAAATATATTACTAAACTCATATGTTTAATTAATGCGGGAACATGAAGCTGAAAAAGACACATTATTATTATTATTATATCTAACTCAATAATATATTATACTATATTATTATTAATTTAATTTATTATTTATTATTATTTACTTATTATTTCTCCAGATTATTATATTATTATTATTATTATTATTATCACTATTAATTCCACATTTTAACATAATCGCGTGCTGAATAGTTTTATTAAGATTCCTTCTGGCGTTATCTTCTTTTCTTAGCAGACCTTTCAAATTATTTTTATTCTTTTATTAAATAGAGAAAAAAATCTTTTGAAATTTATAATAAAAAAAAGTATTTTCTTAAATCAAAGACTAAAGAGCTTAGTAAAAAAAGTAGTTTCCCTTTACACATTTCCCTTGAAAGGGAAAGAAATGCAATTTCGATGCCAAAAATGTTTTCCCAAAGAAATTTCAAATTGGGCCTTTCAATCAATTATGCAAATACGGAGTTGACTTAGGTCAGCAGCTCCTTTTTCTTTCTTTTTCTTCTTTTCCTTTTTATCCTTCTTTTGATTTCTTCATTTACTTTTTGCTACATTTTCATTCTATATCCTTCGGTAGGGGTTGTGGAAGTGAAAAGCCAGTGACGTTGAAGGCTTTAGATGAAGTTGGCGAGAAAGGCTTTCGAGTGAAACCAAGAGTATCAATTTTTATTGCTGCACACCACAACTTTTTTCTTTTTGCTTCTTCAGCTTCTTCATCTTTTCTTCACTCTTCTTGAATCTATGTTTTCTTCTTATTTCCTCATCTTTCAAATGTCCTTAGTTCTCTTTCCTTCCCACATTACCTTTTTTCATCCTTATCTTTTAATTTCATAAATTTATTATACGTTTTTACTAATTTCTAAAATTTTCTTTCGTGCATTTTTCTTATTGTTCTTTCATCAGTGATTTTCCTCTCTCATTTCTTTCCTTTATTGCAGTCGGGTTCTTCTTCTTGTTTCTTATTCCTTTTTCTCTTTTTTTGCTGCCTCTCACTACCATTATTTATCCTTTTTTCTTTAAAATTAATTTTTTAGCTACAAAATTTTATTAATAGTGTTTTTACAGTGGGTTTTTTTCTTTCTTTTTTTGAATTCAATGATACAGGACAAACCACGCGTTTCACAAGAAAGCAGGCCACACTGGGTTGTAAATAATCCAAACTCCATGGGTGGGTCCGGTCCTGGGTTTACATATTTAAATGCCGGCGGAAATTGAATGGCGAAATGAATATTCTAGCCAAAAATAAATAACTATTTTAATAAATTTATATAATATTTACGATTCCTAAATATTACATAAAAAATCAAATATTGTAAAAAGAAATCACTTCTTAGAAGACACAAGAAAATTTAGAGTTACTGCTGAAAGTGGGAAGATTCTTCAGATAAGATATGGCACAACTTTTAGAAGGTTTTTTTGGACATAAAGTAGGAAACATGACGACGGCGAATGGGGTCCAGTTGGTGACAATCCAAATGAAGATAGACGAACAGATTGAGTGTGGCGACTGGACAAATTTGCAAATGTTAGGAGGGATCCCGTACATATTGAGTGACTGTGAGTGATATTTAGGTGTGGCCATACGTTAGCGTTGCAAGTATCCACTATTATATATATATAATATATTATATATATATAATATATAATATAAATATATATATATTATATTATATATATATATAAATATATAATATATAATATATTACTATATATATATATATATTTAATATATATATATATATATATTAATTATATAGGGATCTGTCTGTATCGCATTACCACTCCATATATACATCATAAAAACGATTGCATGGATCACGAACATTTTTTGTTTTATTAAGATTTTGCCTTATTGTTATTTTCCTAATTTACTTTTAATTAATATTAACAAGTTCTCGTATGAAATAAAAGCAAAAAAATTGGAAAGAACATTTTATTCTAATAATAGACATTCACAGTCACAGAAAATAATATATAATATATATATATATAATATATTATATATAATATATATATATATATATATATATATATATATTATATATATATATAATATATATATATAATTATATATAACATATATATTAATATATATATATATATATTATTATTATATATTATATAATATAATATATATATACTATAATATAATATATATATATCTATATATATATATATATATATATATATATAATATATATAATATAATATATATAATATATATATATATATATATATATATATATAGATATATATATATATATATTATATATATATAATATATATATATATATATATATATATATGATATATATATATATATTAGTATATACTTTTCTCAATTGCTGGATAAGCACGCGTTATATTGTCAGCCATTCCCCAAAAAAGTGGTAGCCGCCTTTAGGCGCTGTCCTTTTCTAACTATTCGACCTACTTCGCCTTAACTTGTATTCTATCTAAAGTCTTTGAACTCTCCTTAAACTCTCATTTTCCTCGATCAGTTGTACCGCAAGAGACTTCTCGAATTCCCTTCTTTCAGAGTCGTTCTCAGTATGGTGTGCTTTCGACGTTCGAGATTCAAACTGGTGATATCCTTTCCTATCTTAAACTGAATCTATGGTCTTCTGCCCATTACAGGATCGGATGGGCAGTCGTTGATAACGTGTGCGGGGTGAAACACTTACGTATCTGTAACCCAGGCTTTTGACAGGTCTGGCATGCGTCGTACTCTCTAAGCTACTTCCTATGGGAATCTCTACACTCATACGATATGACATACTTTGATCATTAGTTTCTTCTCAGGGATCGCCTTCCACTTTCAGCTCTTGTTGCATGGAACGCAACCTCTTCCTCCTTTCTTATTTATTGGAGGTGTTTCTCAGGGTTCTGTTTTATCTCCACTTTAATCCTACTTTTCATCAAAACGATCCTTCTTAAACTGCACTTCTACCCACCCTCGGTGGTTTACTCTCATCGAACTTTATTAGAGATATAAATGGCTTTTCACTTCATTATTAATTGTGCCTAGTTTTAAGAGAAATATCTAGAGTTGCCTCTAGATTGCTTCTTGACTTCAACTTTCCATATATATTCTTGCCGATTGGTCGGTAAATATTTTTCCTTTGACTATAAAGAAATGGAAAAAAATTAGGAAACCGTAATCTTGTGAATTTCAACTCTCACTGAGAAAACATCACTATTCAACTTATCTCCCTCTCTTAAAATACCTCCAACTTTTCTTTCCAACCATTTATATTATTGACCTGTCCAATCGTTCATACCGTAAACAACTAAAATCTATTCATTAGGAATGAAAACATTAATCAAACGTCAATTATCTTGGAGACCTCACATCACACATCGCTTGCTAAAATGGCCTCAAAAAGCTGGGAATTTCATATCAAGATTAGTGACAAAAAGTAATATATATATCTTCCTGCTCAATCGACTCCAGTTAATATAAAGGTCTTATTCGCCCCTGCATTGGAATACTGTTTCTCACATCTAGAGTAGATTTAGGTTCCACCCTCCTTCTTGGATATGAGTTGGATATGCTAGGTACTATCTATATAAACTGTCCCATAACTCTCTGGAAACTCCCTTGCCTCTTTTCTCTGCGTTCGTGACGTTAAGTGCCCTATTCTCTTTCTAATAGGTATAATACTACGCTCAGTTGGCTCGCGGAGAATTGGATCCATCTCACGCATTCTAACAAGTACCACTTTATCCGTCACACTACGTAAAAGAATAGAGAGAGCTGCCTTGTTCTTCTCATAAAAATTGTGTGATATTGGGACTCAAGATCACCGTTATGGTACCTCGCTTCTTCCAGCCACCATCTGTTTTGTGGAAAACTCCTTGCCTTCTTTATATTTACGCGCGTCAATGCTTAAATCTTCCTCTATTTAAAGCGTCCCGCGTCTGCCGCCCTATTTTCCTGAGGAATTGCGTGGGAAAACTCAAAAAGAAGATTGTTGAGTATGAAGATTATTATTTATCAAATTTTAAAGTTTATTTATGTAATTTTATTTGACTAAGTGATAATATTTGAAAAAAATTATTTAGTTCTCAAATTTTGTTTTATAGTGCCCCCTCCTCATTGATAAATTGAGGCTTGGCGCGGTGAAGTATTGGTTCTCGCTCATCATAGAAAAAGAGAAAAAAAAAAATATATAATATATATGATAATATATATATTTATAAATTATGTATATATATATATATACATTAATCAATGATACATACTCTACCATAAATAAAAACTCTATTTACTTATAATAGCAATTTTTATATATATATATATATATATATATATATATATCGGAATTCAGTCTTGAATAACAAAAACGCCAATATTATAAAATCAAATGATTGTGCAATGTGAGTAGTGAAACCTTTACAAGTTATACAAGCCCAAACCAAATTCTATATTTTACATCCTGATTCTCACCACACGAGTAAGGTTGCACATTCTGAACTCATACAATGATAAAAAAATATATTGCAAATTGCATCTAAACTATAAGAGCCTCGCTACACCTGCATTACAAAATACATGCATATCATATGACCCTCTAACAGCAACATACTTCCATCTAAGACTTAAAACTTCTTTCCATCAAGACGATAACCTTGTTTTGTTAGCTTCGTACAAAACCAAAACAATTCCATTCTCGAACGTTCTCTGTACAAAATAGATCGTGTTAACTATGCATAACAAAACTCCCCCTTGCATTTTCCGTCCCCTCACGATAGGAAATATCGAGGTTGGCTCACAAAATCTTAGTGAAGCTACTTCATTCGTCTTGCTAGAGTCAGGCCAAGCAGTTCTTATAAAAGGATACGAAAGGATAGAGTGAAAGTAGTTAGAGTGCGTCTTTTGCCTGAAGCAAGAAAATATATTCTCCCAAAGTTACTTTTACCTACCCAAATCCTTGTGTATCTATACAAAGCATTTGTGTATATACATACTATATAATATATAATATTATTATATTATATATATATATATATATATTATATATATATTATATATTATATATATATATATATATTATATATATAGTTATGTACATACATTCTTTTTTACCATTTCACATACTTTTTATATATAATGTATATTTTTTCCCTTTCTGAAATATAAAAACAGGCAGTATATTTATTTATGCGGGTGCATAAATCATTTTCCATGGCTCCATAAGATTCTACTTGAAGTTTAGTGAAGGTAAACTGACATTTAATTTAATAACATATTATTAGTAACACACAGCGGTTGATCCAAAATTAATGAGGTTATGATAAGTGAAAAAGGGTCATTCTATTTATTTAATTATTCATTCATTTATATAATAAATATTAAGTGTTTTAATTGATTTTTATATATATATTAAACTAACTTTATTTTCATTAATTAATTTTGTAAATTTATAATAATGAGTGCGACAAAACTTTTATTATTTTATATATTTTATGTATATTACTTTTATATTTACATATAATTCCTTAATTTTGTAAAGTTCTGATATATGATTTTCAGTCAGTTTTTTAAATTTTGCTCCGAAACTGTCGGAAGCAACAGGAAGCCCGTTTCGAGCGGCATCTATATATTTTTATTATTGAATTGAAAAGGGAACCGATAACTAAAAGTAAATCATAGCTCTGTTGAATGCAATCCTTCGTAAAAAGACTTTGTAATACATCCCTATGTATGTTTATGTTCATAACAGGTTCTAAGGTTAGGTCCTTCTTAAGGAAAATTACCGTTGGGCCGAAAGTTTCCCCCTGTATTTATTTTTTCTTAAAACCTTTAAAGTAAGCCGAACCGGTCTTCAATCGGAAAAGACTATAAGTTATAGTCACTCCTTGTTGCGTTTTTACGGAGACCACGCTTGGTAAGTTATTTGGCTCCTTTTTAGGGAAAAAAGTTATCCAGTTTTTGGGTTGAAATGATGCGTCTTTCACACTGTGACTTTTTCTCTCGATGTAACCTAAAGAAAGAATATCCAAGAGACAGGTTCGTTGATTTACGTTGCAGTAAAGTAGCAGCCCGATGAGTTATACTATTTTTTATCAGTTAGAGGCACACGTCACTTCCCATTCTTTTTAAGAGTGTTTTAATATAAGTTTTAAAAACACAAAGTTTTAAATAGTTAATCTGTCATAAATATTCCGATAGACATTCAAACTCATAGCAAATTCGAGGGACAAGCACCTTTCTCCTAAAGCAGATAAGATAAGGATAAAATCTAGATATATATACGAGTGAGTATTTTCTATAGGTCTGATTAAAAATAAATGATTTCAATTCACGACAGTAACAGATTTGATGGATAACATTTTTTCTTTTTTGATTTTATTTTTTCTTTTTTGCTCTTTTTTTTTTTTGAGAAAGTATCTATTTCAAGTAGAGTAGCTTTCAAAGAGACGTTCCGATGAACACGTTTCTTTTTTTTATATATGGAGAATCTTCCAATTTTGAAATACGTTTTTTTTTTTTTCCTGAATTTTCATAAATATTCATTTCTAATTTTAAAATAATAAAGTAATTTTCCATTATTAATAATTCAAGGGTCAATGGAAAGTCGGATAGTCATGGTTGAACATCTTTTTTCATAAGTAACGGATAATGCGTTCACTCCAGCAGGGGGAACAACATTTTTTTAAAAAATAAAAAAATCATGTTAATTTTCAAAACAATTTTTATTACTTTTTTATTAAAGAAAAAAAAAAATAAAAATACTAAGCTTCATCCTTCTATAAAATAACATAATAAATCGTCTATATTTAAAATAAGGCATACTAACAAATGCATGCGCTTCATTAATTTTTAAACAATTTAGCTTTGTAATTCTATTCTAATTTTGTTTTAATACTTTAGAAAATAATATATCTAGCTTTGGTTTGTTGATTGCAATTCTGCATATTTAACTAGCTAAAAAGATAAGCCATTGCCAAGTAATATCGTCTTGTTATTATTTCCCATGAGACCATTAACTTGAATGTTTTACCGCTTTGTTTTTAATTAATCTTAAAGTTTTATCTGATCATTGATTTGATCTGGCGACCATTTTCTTAATTACTATGAAAATAACTCGTTTATAATTTATAAAGTAATGAATTTATATTTTCTTGTTGTTAATGTTGGATATGCTCTATTTCTCAAGATATTAACAATACTAACATTTGCTACTATATTACATTGGTGATTAATTTTAATAGGTTACAAGAGGCCAACCATAAAGCAACAAGTAAAACCGCCTCTAGTAGAACAGTTTCAGCGTATTTTTTTTATTTAACTTTTATTTTATTTTTAAGGAAAAACAAAGCACTTTAAAACTAATACCTCCTGGAAAAAAATCGAAAGAATTAAAAATTAATCGAAGAGTTACTCCCTAGGCTACCACCAGCACCCATTGTAACGCTTATAAATTACCCAAGTTTTAATAGACCTATATTCCATTATTTATGGACTCATCGCATTGTGTCCCTATAATATGCCGATTCTCATGTTAGGGACAGAAGCTAGACAATTAAACCGTCCTGTTAAAACCCATACACCGACTACCCAATGAAATCTTTTGGTTTACCTAACCCTGTTTTTAGACCATATCAGAGTTTTAAGCACCTGGATAACCTTTCTGGACAGTAAATCTTCTTTCATGTTCCAGAATTTGTAAATTAATAATGGTCTAGCCTCATCCTGGAGATGCAGAGACTACTCAACCAATACCACGAGATGGATGCTAAAAAGGTGTTCTTATACAGGTATTTGCACACCCATGTTGATCTTTTGTGCCTATTCTCTTAGATAAAAGATTCCTTTTTAAAGGTATGCAGGTCATTTAATCGGAATTTCACGTTTTGAATAACAAACAAATATTTCAAAATCAACCATGATTGTGCACACAATGTGTTTTATTAACTTATATTACGCAAGTCAACAATACAATTCTCTTTAACTCTAGTATTCTCACGATTTCAATTCTGACTCATTACAAGAAAACCTTTCTCAAAGAACAGCTGTGTTAATAAAGAAACGCAAGGGAACTATCTGATTTTCTTTGTAACAAACAAGACCCTCAGCATTCCTAGAACTGCATACAAAAACGCTGCATATATGCCCTTAAAGCCTCTATCTCCACTAAGATCTTAAACTCTTTCACAAGACGATAACCATTTTCTGTCTTTGTTAGCTTCAGCTGCTATATTAACCCAAAACAATTCCATCATCGTAATTATCTCAGTCTGACCAAAAATAATAATCAGTGCGTTAACAATATCGTGCATAATCAAAAAAGAGTCCCACACTTGGCTAATTCAGCGACCAGCTACGACTACGTGGTAAGACTGAAATATCGAGGTTCTATGCGGCTCATACAAAATCTCTTCGTGAAAGAGCACTTCATCGTCCTTTCTAGAGTCAGGCCAAGCAGCTTTGTTCTTATAAAAGGGATACGAAAGGATAGAGCTGAAAAGTAGAGTGCGTCCTTTTGCCTGAAGCAAGAAAATATATTCTCCCCCAAATTTACTTTTACCCTACCCAATCCTGTGTGTATTCCTAATGTCACACTTCCAAGATGCTATTTGTGATTACATACTATAAATATACAAAGGTATATATATTGGTTTATATATATATATAGATATATATATATATAATATAAATAGCTACATATATATTATTGATTCTATAGAATAGAATATTGAATGCTTTGAAAAGATATATATACTATACTCTCCGCATAAGTTATGATATATCATATTTATATTAGTATAATATAATTATATATGTAGAACAAATCAATCATTTAAGCTTTGACATATTATTATTAGTATTATATAATAATTATATAGTACTTATATATAATATTAGAAGGCATGACATACATTCATTATTTCATCCATTGATTACAGCAATCATCTTCTTGTGGCAGGAGTTTGCCAACTCATAAATTAATATTTTTTTCTCTCTGAAAATAGAAAAACAGGCAGTAATTTATTTATGCGGTTGACATAAATTATCTGTTCCCATGGCTTACTATCTAACTTAGAAACGATTTATAAGTGATAGCAATTAAACTGAACATCTATAATTTAATACATTAATTTATTAGTAACATCACAGCCGGTGATCCCAAAATTTAATTGAGGTTATGATAAGTGAAAAAAGGTCATTTGAAATATGCCTATTATATTTTCACATTCTACTCTATATATATAATATAATTACTAAATATTAGCGATAAAAATATTACACTATATATTATATCTATAAATCCCAGCATCAATTATTTATAATTATCAAATTAAATGGAAAGCTTTTATGAGTGTGATGGGCGACAACTTTATTATTTAATATTTTATTATATTACTTTTATATTTAACAATAAATTTGCCATGTGTCATTGAGAATTTCTGATATATGATTTTAACTCCGCATTATTGTGCTATAATTTGTTAACCATAATTGTATTATTAGAACATTTCATTTATTTCGAAATTCTTTGTTTTATAACAGGTTGGTGTGGATTGGGTCCAATGTTTTGAATTGGGCTTATTGTTTGGAATTGTATTTCCAGGTCTTAAATGCTTCCTACAAATAAAGAGTAAAAGGCGATACTTTTATTCATGATATCCTTCACGTAGAGTGCTCCATAAGATAACATAGACATGACATTATTATATAATATAATAATATATAATATATATTATATTATATATATACTATATATATATATATATATAATATATATATATGATATAATATATATATATATAATATATATATATATATAGGTGGATAATTGTTTAGAGCGACAACTATCCATCAATCATATCGTCAAAAACTACAACAGCTACCGGGAAAGAGAATACATTGCTGGAATGCTGGTCCAATTTTAGGGCCGAAAATGATGTATTAAAAAAAGAAAAAAAAAAAAAAAAAAAAAAAAAAAAAAATTATAATATATATGAGCTTATTAGTAAGTTTTAATATATATTAGTAGATAGTTTAATGTAATATAAAATATCATATATATATATAAAGTCACTGTAATGAATTTTCGCTAATAGATATTAAATATTTCAAAACTATAATATATATATTTATTATATATTACTATATATACTATACTATAAACAATATAATTATATTATAAATTAAATATTGTTTATATTATTGAGCTATAATAATATATACATATCATTCTTAAAAACTTTAAATAAGTACAGCTGAAAAGAATTCACACAATTTGAACAGAATTCCCAGTTACCTTTTTAAAGAAGAGGCTAGAAAGTAAAAAAAAATAAAAAAATTTAAAATAATATTGGCATAATAATTATATAATATATTAAATATAATGATAGAAGTAAGAGCCCTATTTAAGAAGACCTTTTTGTGTGAGAGTGGTTATTCTCCGGAAAAAATAATGTGGCTTTTCTATTAAATTTTGCTTTTTCTTTACATATGCAGCTGTAGAGTACCCAAGAGAGGTAATACCTGACCTGCAATGGAACAGGATCGGGTCTCTGCGAGTCACGTGGAGTACGGGGTGAGAGTGATTCCCTCACTCAGAGGGAGAGTTCGCCGGAAACCCCCGTCATTTTGTATTTGGATGAGTCGCATGAGGTGGTTACCTCCGCCTCCCTACGGGTATGAGATTCACCCCCCACTGTTTCCCCCGTCGCTCCAGGCCCCTA
This sequence comes from Trachelipus rathkii, assembly GCA_015478945.1. NCBI lineage: Eukaryota > Metazoa > Arthropoda > Malacostraca > Isopoda > Trachelipodidae > Trachelipus > Trachelipus rathkii. Next base: position 559 of record JABUQX010124189.1, on the reverse strand, counting down.
CATTGCCGCTGTATACCTTTACAAATCAATATATAGTATATACATAGTTATTATGTCCCCTGCTCAAGCTAACAAAAAAAAGCCAATATTTATTACTGTCCAGGCTCTCGCAGGTTTCAGGTATCTACTCTCTAGCATTATAATTATACTCTGTGGGGTGAGTGTGTCCTGAGAGCATATATTACAAACGGGTTTCCAAAAAATTGTATATCCTTTTCGCTGATTAGCTATCTTGTTAACAAAGTTTTTGAGATATGAATAAGACTGATTAGTTTATCATTTTTTTCATTTTTTTTATTTTTTTTTTTTTTTTACAGTATTCCCCCACACATACAAATTTTACGCCAGTGACTTCCAACAATGCATACTATTTTCACTAGTTTCAACTATTGTAGTTTTTTGAAGATATGGATCACTGGTTAGTGAGCTCGATCCTGCTCTAAAACAAATAATCACTAAAAAACAAAAAATTCAAATTTTTGTCCGGTTATACTAAATCTCACTCATTATAATAAGTGGGAGCTTCCACACTTTACGAATATTAAAAAATTCTCTCTCC
>JABUQX010124188.1:15000-30020 GCA_015478945.1 Trachelipus rathkii | reverse complement strand
TAGCTTCCAATATCCTTGTAAGTCCCCATTCATTCTGCTTCCAAACCGCTCATTTCTCTCTTATTTTTTTCCTCCTACGTAGGCAACTTTTAATCTTCTTTCTTTCCTTATTATATATTTTCATACATCTTTTTCTTTTGAGACTAAATGATAATAAATAATCTTAACATCCTACATCACATTTAGATAGACTGGCCATCCTTTAATATTGATACAATATTTGCTTATCTCCGGAAATTACATTTCTTAAATAAGTACAATTCTATTTCCACTGACACCAAACCAAGGTCAATAAATTATCCATTTTGCGGGTTTCTAGTATTGCAGCTCTCAAAATGTGCAATGGTGACCTATAGAAAAATCTCCACCTTCCAACAATGTATATATATTTTTATGGTTTAAAATTTTTTTTTTTAAAACTTAAATCTTTGGTCTTCAAAATAACTCTGATGTAATATCTTGGGAATCTACGTAAACAATCATGTACTCTCATTTAGTCGATATGCAAATCATAGTTGCTGTACAGTGTACATTTGCATATAGTATTTTTCCCAGTTGATACAAATGAAAACTATATATATTCTTGAAATTAGGTATTTTGAATTCACAATTAAAATAGTATTTTGAATTTGTAATTAAAATAGCTATGAATTAAAGCCGTTACGTAGATTAAAATTTTTATTTTTATTGTGCTTGGCGAAAAAGACTGATTATTTTAAAGTTGGAAATTAAAGAAGGACCATACAACTACTTAAAAGTATTAATTGTGTTATTTCAAAGATTTCTTTTATTTTTTATTTCCTTTTTATTCTTCTAAAATAAATCTATAAAATAGGAAGATATCCTCCTGAAATTGGCAGAAAAAAGAAATCTCTACTTATGAAAAAAAGGTGGCCCTAAACTCTAATATATCATTTTCAGAAGTGAAATTGTTTCTTTTTTTCATCACAATTTCATGAAAGGAGAAAATTTTCTACAGTTAATTTCGACCTTTAAAAAAAAAATGTGATGTAAATACTTAAAAAAAATTTTGATTACATAAATTTTTATAACACGATAAATATATTTTCATAATAATACATTAGTGAATTATTTACATTATTTTACATTATTTAAAAGTAGATAATTTAGGTTAAAAGCTATTTTACCTTAAATAAAAATCATATTGTTTTGGTTGCATATTTTTTAGAGGAAGCCCGGGCCTCCTGTGGCTCCTCTTTTAATAAAACCGGCACACTGACTATAACCTATATAATATATAGTCAATATATTACTATTATATACTATTACTATTATTTATATAGTAATACTAGTATTAAGTATATATAGACAATATATATATAAATTAGTACAAAAAAATAAAAAAAATATAAAATAATATATAAATTCAATAAAAATATATGTAACACGATGTTCATCTTACGTTCTGACAAGAGAGCAATGTCAAAAAATATATTAGATATAAAAAATAAATAAAAAAACAAATAACTAGTAAATAAAAAGAACTTATATTAATAAATTAATTATATATATATATATTATATATCTAAAAATTTATAAAGGTAAAATATAATCTAATCAAATAAATAATTTACGTAATAAATATATCTAACGCTACGAAAAACAACGATAAAAATAAAAAAAAAATAAAAAAAAATAAATAAAGAAATATAATAAGAATAGTAGTTCCTTTAAGATTAAAATAAATATAATATCAGTACCATAAAATAAAAACTACTACCTATAAAAAATAATTAATAATAATCAAAAATTAAAAAATATAAATAAATAATGTAAAAATTAATAGTGCATAATACTTAATAAAATATTAAAAAAAAAAAAGAAAATAAATAATATCATAAATAAAAAAAAAAAAAAATAAAAATATAAAAAATAAAAATAATAAATAAATATAATAAATAATATAATAATAATCAAATATACAAAAAAATAATAATATATAGTAAAAAATTATATATGGTGAAATTATAGTATAGAGAGCAACAACTAATACAATCAAATCAAAACCAGTTCAAACTAATCATCTACACAAAAACAACAAATAGTTACAGGGAGAGAAGGAAAAATAACAATGTATAGAAATACACATGGAGAACAAAATATTAACTGACACCAAGAAACTGTAAAAAAAAAAAAAAAAAAAAAAAAATAACGATAATACTCACAAAACCAATAACAAATACTACCCAGCGAAAAAAGGAATTACCATTCAAAAAAATTAAGCCTTGAGTAAAATTTAGTATTTCGGTTGATGAATAAAAAAATAAAATAAAATAAATAAATCAAAAATACAACTAATATGCAAATAATAATTTATTATAAAGCAAATGAAAATATAATATTATTATAATTCATTAATAAAATGATAACTTTCAGAAAAAATAATATAAACAAAAAAAAAAAAAATAAAAAAAATAATATAAATAAAAATAAAAATATAATAACATATCGAAAAATAGATGGAAGCTCATTGATATAATAAATAAAAAAAAAATAAACAAAATAAATATATATATATTTGATAAGGTAAACACATAAAAGAGACAATGTTAGGGGCTCAGAAGCACGCAACGGGCGAACAAAGGACAGTTTTCCAAAATTACACAAAACAGATAGGGAGGGCGGAAAGGAAAACCACCACAGACAACCAAATATACCAAAAGAAGCGGGGATTCCAGGAGACCCTCCCCGGAAGAGAGGGAAATAGTTAACACTCACCACACCGATAAGTTCCCACGAGAAAAAGCAAAAAAGAGACCACACGACTACGTGCCAATCAGAGAAAATATGACATAATACCCATTAGAGGGATATATCAATATAGTAAAAAAAACATAAAAGCACAAAAATTAATAACTATACTATATGCCTTAGGCATCGCGAGTTTAAGCCACCACTAAAAAGCGTTCTCTAAATAGGCCTCTAATTTATTACTAAATATTAACAATATATTTTTATTTTTCATTTTTTTTACATTTTCTATCTAAAATTTACCAGGATTCCAAAAATGTATCTCTTTTCGCTGTAGCTATTGTTAGTTTGAGCATATATATATATATATAATATATACTATATATATATTATATTATTAGATATATATATATTGATATATATATACTATATATATAGTATAATAATATATTTATTTTTTTTTTTTTTTTACATTTTGCGCACTAAAATTGGACCCAGCATTCCAGCAATGTATTCCTTTTCCTTGTGGCTTTTGTAGTTTTTGAGATACGGATTGGTCCTCTTCTAAACCCAATTATCCATTATATTATATATATCATATATACTTCATATATTATAGATCTATATATATAATTACTATAGTATATATATATATATATTATTACTATTTATATATATATATATATATAACATTATATATATAGTATACTATATTATATATATTATATAACATATTATTATATTATTATATATACTTATATATATATATATATTAATATATATTATATATATACTTATATAGGAAGTATATAACACTAATCCACCTATTGTAATATATTATATATATCATTAAAGTTGTAGAACGTAAAAAAATATTAACAAAAATAGAAATTTTCTAAAAAAATGCCTCCTTTAGACGGAAAGGATCGATCGTCATTTTATATTATTAACGTAAAAAGTAGGCTAGGCCGTGCCTAAAATCCCGTTATGACGTAAAAAATTTAGTTGGTTGCAATTCCCGTTCAAATGATAGATACATATTTATGGTATTTTTCCCTCTTTATAAAATATAAGGAAAAGGGAGTTTGGAATAACATTGTTATCATTGTGGAAGTTTAAAATAAAAATAGTAATGATGATTTAATATAAAAAAAAATATTTTTTTTAACTTATTTATTACCGGATATTTTATGTTACTTTTCCCGTTAAAAGAGATAAGATAAAAGGAGTTCAGAATAACATTGCTATCTTTCTCGGCAAATTGAGTTTGGAATAACATTGCTATCTCGTTGAAGGTTAAAAAAAAAAAAAATCGTGATAATTCACATGGAACACTACATTTATTGTTAACCCTTTATTAAAAATATATCGTTCAACATAAGTAAAAAAAACAAATGGAAGTTAGTAATATATATAATATTAATACTATATACTGATATATAGATATATATATACTAATATAATATATATATATATCCCTTATTTATATTATAGTTACGTATCGGTAATATATATACCATATACTATATATATATATATCATAGTATATAGTTATATATAGATATATGGTAATAGTTCGGTTTGAGGTATGTTTTCAAATATCGATTGTTTTTTTCCGATAATCGGCTAGGTTATTGGATATTGTTGTTACCCATATATAAAATATAGGTTTGTTCGAACACGTTAAAGAGTGGCACGGCCTTTGGCAAAATCTACATTAACAATAATTTTCAAAACAAAGACACATATTTGGTTTATTAGTAGTTACGCTTATATATTAACTTAAATGCTGTGAGTTACAATAAAATTATTAAAAATTTAAAAAAATTAGAACATTTTAATCTTAAATTAATATATTTATAATAATATATGTGATAAATATATATATCTACTAATATTATATAAATATACATCATACTAAGCATAACATATATATATAGTATATATATATATATATATATATATATATATATTATATATATATATATATTTTTATATATATATATATATATAATATCACAGCCCAGTTAGGGATATATATATCATATATATCGTTATAATATATAATATATATTAATGATTATATATAGTATTAAATTAATACTATATATATTTATATATATATAATATATATATATATATATATATATATATATATGGTCAGATTTTTTTTGAATGCTCACAGTATGTAACTAGGGACCGCAGCTCCTACAGTAAAACAATTATAATTTGAATCAGCGGAAAATTCTAAGGATGGGATTTATTTTTTTTTATATTTTTTTTTTTTTTTTTTTTTTTTTTTTTTTTTTTTTTTTTTTTTTTTTTTTTTGCTTATTTTATCAAAAAATTTAAAATTATTTCCCCCCATTTTGGGGGCTCCAGCCGACGGGGACAGAGGGGGGACGTTTCATACCCCGGAGGGGATGTCGGAGAACCCCCGCGACACCAAAGAACCCAAGAGCGGGGGTCCGAGACCATCCCCGGAGGGGGGAATTAGTCCCCCCCGTCGTCCACCGGGAGGCCGAGAGCCCCCGACTCCTGCCTTCTTTGCGGTTTACCCTATGGTATTCCTTTAGTTTAAAGTAATACCAAAGTGTTTTTTGAAGTAAAATTTATTAAAACTTTTTTTTAACTTAAAGGAATACCATAGGCTAACCGCAAAGTGGCAGGAGTCAGGGGTCTCTCGGCCTCCGGTGGACGACGGGGGGACCTAAATCCCCCCTCCGGGGATGGTCCTACCGGAACCCCCGCTCTTTGTTTTTTCGGTGTCGCGGGGTTCCTCCGACCATCCCCTTCCGGGGTATGAAACGTCCCCCCCTCTGTCCCCCGTCGGCTCGAGCCCCCTAAATGGGAAAAAAATCCCATCCTTAGAATTTTCCGCTGATTCCAAATATATAATTTGTCTTACTGTAGGAGCTGCCGGTCCCTAGTATATAATAATTTGTTTTACTGTAGAAGCTGTCGGTCTCTAGTTATATACTGTGAAAATTAAAAAAAATCTCACCCATATATATATATATATATATAATATATATATATATCTATATATATATATATATATATATATATAATATTATATATATAGATATAATATATATATATATATATATATATATTATACAAACACTTATTCCCGCAAAATAAAATATTTACGTCCGAAATAAACTAAAAAAATATTAAAATGATTTGAAAATAAATCAATTTGAAAGCTCAAAAACTAAAAAAGTAAGTTCTTTTTATAGCAAATCAAATTTTAATTTTTCTTACCTAAAATAAAAAATCATTACCAACCATTCAATACTAAATTGATTTTGATCGAACACTTGGCACGAGTTGCATGGTGGATGATTATAAAATCGATTATCTTTCTTAAAATATCGATAATCTGACACATTACCTTAAACCGAACTATTACCATATTATATATATATATATATATATATAATATATATATTATATATATATATATAATATTATATATATATATATATATAATTATATATATATATTATATATATATATATATATACATATATAGATATTATATATAGCGTCTTTTTATAATATCGTACTAGTCTAGTTATTTATGCGCCAGCTACTCTCCCGAAGGCTTCAGGCCATTGCTAACCTACCCTAACAAATACCTTTATTAATCAATACAGGCAATACAATTATAATAACATTTTTTTGATATAGAATTCCACCCCTCGGGGCCCCCAAGGTTACATGACATTTGATCTATAGAAAACTTTAAAATAAATATCTAATTTTATGATCTCTGACTATACATTTATTAATATCACTCCTTTAAATATTTAGTAACAACAAAGTCTTTAGGACCTGACAAATCTAGCGTGGCAGCGCTCTATGATGTGCACCTTTGAAACCCTGCTATGAGTCTCGAGAGCATAAAGGTTCCAGAATACCATATTTTTCACTCGTTTTGGAGATGAAACATATTATTTTATCTTCGTTATACTCCTGTTTAGGGGGTTTGACTCGAACCGGATGACAATGAGGCACGAATGTCCTTCCCCCCCGTCGTCCTTCTCAGGTAGGCCGCAGACCCCACGACTCTATCCATCGTTCTATCCTTTTACCTCGCTTGCGGATATTATCTTAGAATTTAGAAGAAAAAACATAACTACAGCAGTTTCGGCACCTTTGCAAGCCTCTCATTCGGAAGTAATGGGTGACGACATCTTGAAATTCTTCGAATAAAACCTTAACTTCTTGTTCTAACATTCTTAACACAATTTTAATTTTTTAACACAAGACATGGAACAAACTTCATACTTTTCTTTTTCTTTAATTCCCGCCGTACCTATTGGCTAAATAATGTCTCCCTGATAATTTACAAATTGCAATTATTTTCCGTGTATGCTGTATTCATAGTTTTCTAGTTACATTTGCCCTTGAACTGTTCTCGGAGGACTGCTGACCCATAGTACGTACTACCGGATCTAGGCTTTTAAGGTTACCTATAATTATCCATAGTACCCCTATACTTTCATATATTACTCAATTATAAGTCATGTAATTTTATTTCTTATATATATAAATATATATATATATTATTATATATATATATATATATATTATATATATATTATATATAATATATAATTGATATAATATATATAATAATTATATAATATATATATATAATATATATATATATATTCTTTCTTTTTTATCCTCTTCCCACTACAGAAGTGGGGTAGGTAGGTATGTGTGCATAATATACACCAAAAATAGAATAGTTAAGTAAAAGAGCATGACGTAAGTGAGAGCTCGTCGCGGTAAAAAAAAAATCGCAAGACTGCGACGGACTCTCACTGTGGTATATCTCATCAATGTGAGGTTCATCCCCTGGGTAGGTCCAATTAACTCCTATTATGCACTTTTCTTCTCCCCTCGCCAAACTCACATTTCTTTAGACTCAATTCACTTATTCTTAGGTCTTCCAGTCGGTAGATTCCCAGGACACTCAAAACTATTCATCACTTCCATATGATCAAACCGTCATATTGCACTCATTTTTTCTCTCATTTACTCCCTTGTTCACACTTCACACCACACAACTCTCTAACACGTTCATTTCTAATTTTATCACTTCTTCTCACACTTAACACACTCCTAAGATTGTCCATCTGAATAGATGTACCTTAGATCTACACCTCTTATTTCATATTCCATACCATAGTTTCACTACTATACATTAACATACGTAACAACATACCCTCATGCAAAACACCAGCACACTCAAGACTTAGTCCCTTTGTATTCGCCAAGGATTTAATTGCACCAGTCACCTACCTACCATTCACAACTTTCCCACCACAATGCATCACCTGTTCCTTTTTCATCTATCATATATCTTAAATATTATTTCTACATGACTTCACACCACGAACTCTCCTAACTCACTACCATAACCTTACTCTTATCTACATTTACTTTCAAAACTCTCCTTTTACATACCCTTCCAAACCCTCCTCTCAAACTATCTTCAGATTTGCCACACAAACCAAATCTTCCGTGTACAGTAAGGAAAGCACCCTCCATCATTCTACCACTTTTCCCTGCCTCTAATTCTTTCATCACCCCATCTATATGTTAATTAAATAACCAGGGAGACGTAAAACATCCACTGTTAATATTAAACCATTGACTTTCAACTCTATTAACTCTTACACACGCTTCATTAGTATCATAAATTCTTTTGATCCTTTCAAAAACCTACCACCAACACAATATATCACCAATACTTGCTATATAGCTTTTCTATTAATTCTGTCATACGCCTGTTGCAAATCTATAAAACCTAAATATAATTTAGTTCTCTCTCCCCCATTTATTTCAATGTGAAAACCTGATCAACACATTCTCTACCACTTCTAAATAATATACATGGTTCTTCGCTAATCAGTCCCTCGACGAACTCTTTCAACCAAAATACTAGCATATATCTTCCCAACAACGCTCAATAAACTAATTCCCATATAGTTCCTGCAGTTCCCCATATTCCTTTTACCCTTATATAAGGGTACTATTACTACTCTCCTCAAATCCTTCGGAACTATACCCTCCATAAATGCTATGTTACACAACTTCCATATCCAGTTAACCATTATCTCGCCTCCATTCTTTATCATTTCACCGGTAATTCCATCTTTACCAACTTTCTCACTCACCCCCAAAATATCTATTTCTTCTTACACCATGAAATCCATACGCCTTCACTATCATATGTATATCAATATATCAAATGTTTTTTTTTTTTGGGGGGGAGGGGGAAAGTGAAATATTGATATTGTAGCGGTAGGACAAAGTGACGACAAACCCTAAGTATTTCTTCATCCTCGTCACTTTTATTGCCTACAAGTCCTAGCCTACTTTTTCGCGCATTCATTTACTGGAATCTACATATAAAACGTGTAGTGCATCCACGCAGCTTCTCAACCACAAATTTACAAAGGTACGTAATCAAAACTATTATTATATAACTAAATGGGGTAATCGTTTATTATACTAAATGTACAAACCAGTCTTAGGCTATATTAGTGCACCACTGGTAGACATGTGTACTATCGTTCAATAGGCTCTAAGGAAAGAAATTGCATAGCTAGGACACAAATTAGCTTTGGTTAAGACCGGAGGGCGCAGATATACACTGAAGGGCCCTAGCGTGAAAGGAGAGCAAACACCTCAGTTCCCCCCCCCCCCCCCCCCCCCCCCCCCCCCCCCCCCCCCTCCACCCCCCCGGAGCATTCGGTGCAAACACCTCAGTTCTGTATTTCTCGGGGTGTCTCAGGTAGGTAGCATTGAGGCTCCTTTCATAAAACTCAGAGCTTCTGCATCGGCCGAAGGCTCTGTCCAATTTCTATTAGGCTAGTAGAAGGAACACCATGGTATACTAATACCGATATCATACTTTGGGATACTCCCAACAAGTATCAGCCAGAGTACGGTACTATATACGTGCGTGTAATAAAGTGCAATTGTTTATATTCTGGGGATAATTTACTAGTATTTTCTCATCAGGATGTAGTACATTGCAGTTATATTACCTCCCAGGCTAACATAAGTTTCTCCCTTTTATTTCTAGCCTGGAGTTCAAGTTTTATTTTGGATTGGATCCGGCTTTAACAAGGATCCTATCTTGAAAGTTGTGTACATAGACCAATAACTGAGCAACTTCAATAAATGTTAATATTTGCCATTGGAACTTTCAAACAACTTTCCAAAACTGTAGTGGACTCAATCACGTAGTCCACAGTGGTGACCATTTACTTTCAGTCTCCGGTTGATGCAAAGAAAGCTCGGTTGCTCAGTTACACACCTTTTCGCACCTGCCGCGGTAGTTGCAAGCAACAACTACAATCAATGGACCTTTTTTCTGAAACATCAGTCCATACTCCAAGCAACAGCCCCCAGCCCCAAGCAAGCATTAATATTATTTAACCTTAATTTCGATTTTAATAATTTTTTTTAAATTTTTTTTCATTTCGTATCATATATATATATATACTATATATATATATATATATAATATATATATTATATATATATAATATATTATAATATATATTAATATTATATATAATTATATATATATACTATTATATATATATTTATAATATATATATATATAATATATATTATATATTAATATAATATATTATATTATATATATATATATATATATATATATATTATATATATATATATATTATATATATATTATAATTATATATATATAATATTTCTGTAATTATTTACAATTTTATTATTGCTATTATTATTATTATTTCCATAATTTTATTATATCTATCTGTGTACATGCTCTTTGTGTTTATGCATTCGGCCAACACTGGCCTTTAGGGTATCATATAAGCGGTGTTATTCAAGCCACTCACATAACATATAACCGTACCAACGTTTAGTCTAGGCCCCAGCACGCACACAAATAGTTCAGCCACTTTCTACTGGTATTGTCTAAGAATCTTTCTTCTTTCATACAGTTTTCTCTTGTCTTCCTCCTTTTTGTCACACAAAATTGCTTTTACCCGTCCTTTTCCCGCCTATATTTCCCAAGCACCCGATCTGTGGCTCCTGCAGATAGAAGCCGTTTTCCCTGCAGACTCCACCGAGCTTCAGAAGTACAACCTGCTGTTGGGTGCCCCGCCAGAGGGTCCCCTCTTGAATGTAAGAGACGCTCTCGCCACAGCATCCGTCTCTTCTACCCCTTACACTTTCCTAAAGGAGGTGTTCTTTGCACACCTCTCATCTTCTGTGGAGGATAAATTGGAGAAACTCCTGAAGGGGAGTCCTTAGGAGACAAGAACCCTACAGAGCTGCTTTCTAGGATACTCTCAAAGCTCGGGGATTCCCTATCTTCTAGGGAGGAGACACACTCTGGCAACGTTTCGTGCAAAAGTTGCCACCACAAGTTCAAGGCATAGTGGTCACCACTGATCCCACCTTATCCTTTTGGGCCTTTGCTGAGGCAGCTGACCGTGTCATGCAGTACCAATCTCTTCACGTTATTTCTGTTTCTCCTCATTCTGTTACCTCTACCGGTTGAGCCCCCACTTATACTCCTGCTATCGCTCATACTCTGAATACCTTTCCTCCTCCTTCAGAGCCTTCTTCTCAGCCCCTCCCACTCTTTTGAGGACAGGCTGTCCTGCCTGAGAATGTAGGCTATCATGGTGGGATTTACGCCTCTCACCCTCCGCACTAACCCCCCTGTCAGTACCCTCCGCCAGGAGGAACGCTGGGGAGTGTTACTATTACCGCACTTCCAGGAGCATGCCCGGTAATGTATTCAGCCATGCACATTCTCGGGAAACTCTGCAGCCAGTCCTTAGGGGCGGTACAGTACACTGGTTCCATTGTTTTCGACCCTTCCATCAAGCTCCACTACCTTACCGATATAGGAGCTTTCGAGATTTCTTGCGGTCTCCTTCAAATAGTTTGGTTCCTCCCGGTACTCAACCCACCCGTTTCCTGTGCGCCGCGAACGGTACTGCCATTGGTACTTATGGTGAACGTTCATGCACCCTCGATCTCTCCCTCAGGAGGGTTTTCCGATGGGTTTTCACAGTTGCTGCAGTCACTCAACCGATTATCGGCGCGGATTTTTTGAACCATTTCCACCTACTGGTAGATCTTCGGAACCAACGATTGGTGGATGTCAAACCACCCTTTTCCCCAAGGGCAACACCTCTCCTTCTGCAGCAAGGAACATTTTTGATGTTCATCTTCCTATTTCTTCTTCCCCTTCCTCTCTCCTGCAGAAGGACTTTCCATCTCTTCTTCACCCCCGCTCTTCAATTGCCCCAGTTAAGCATTAAGTCCTCCACCACATAGAGAACAAAGGTCCTCAGACCTTTTGCACGCGCTCGCCGCCTCGCCCCAAAGAATCTGAAGATCTCTCGTGCTGAGTTTGATCACATGCTTGAGCTGGAAATCGTTCGACCTTCCAAGAGCAGTTGGGCTACACCTTTACACCTTGTCCCTAAAGCTACACCAGGGGACTGGCGCCACTGTGGAGATATTAGGGCTCCCAACGCGACCACTGTCCCAGATCACTATCCCGTCCCTCACATTCAGTCTTTCACGTCCCACCCCAGTGGTGCTACAATATTTTCCAAAATCGATCTGGTCCGCGCCTATCACCAGATCCCTGTAGCACCCGAGGATGTTCACAAGACTGCCGTGATTACACCTTTCGGACTTTTTGAGTTCTTGAGAACCCCCTTCGGTTTACGGAATGCTGCTCAAACTTTCCAGCGGTTCATTGACACTGTCTTGCGAGGGCTACCCTTCTGTTGGGCCTACATCGACGACCTGCTTATAGCTTCCAACTCTGAAGAGGAACACAAGGAGCACCTTTCTGCTGTCTTCCGTATTCAGAAGGATACGATACCCCCCTCGTCGCCCGAAGAAGTCTCCGGTTATCGGTGTTCCTCTCACGTTTCTTGGCCACACAGTCTCTTCTGAAGGTGTTCGCCCCCTCCAGGAGCGTGTTGCCGCCATTCGTGCTTTTCCTTTACCCGAGACGCAGAAGCAACTGAAGCAGTTTCTCGGGATGCTGAACTACTACCATCGCTTTCTACCTGCAGCAGCTGCTCTCCTTCGGCCTCTCACAGAGCTCCTCCGCCCGAAGAAAAGAGGTGTCTCGGTCAAGGTAGAGTGGACGGAAGAAGGTCGTATTGCTTTCACTTCTGCCAAAGGCGCACTCTGCGGATCTACCTCCTCTTGTCCATCCACAGTGACTCTGCATAAACTCGCGTTCAGGTTGATGCCTCCGATTTCGCGGTCGGAGGCGTCCTGCAGCAACACCTGAATGGTTCTTGGTCTCCTCTTGCCTTCTTCTCGAAGAAGCTACAGCCTGCTGAAACCCGCTACAGCGCCTTCGGCAGAGAACTGCTTGCAATCTACCTGGCAGTCAAACACTTCAGATACTTTCTGGAAGGCCGGGAATTTCACATTCTCACAGATCACAAGCCGATCACCTTCGCCATGGCATCTCGAAATGAACGACACTCGCCGAGAGAAGCTCGTCATTTGGAATATGTTTCGCAGTTTACGACAGACATCCGTCACGTCCCAGGTACGGATAATCTCACGGCTGATGCACTTTCACGCATCGAGATTACCTCCATATCTTCACTCCCCAGCATCAACTACGAGGACATGGCCACTGCACAGTCATCAGAAGAACCCTCTCTTCCCCAGGACTCTTCTCTGCAACTCAGGTGGATTTCTCTTCCGGGCATTCAGAAGAAACTCCTCTGTGACACGTCTACTGATGCTCCCCGTCCTTTCGTTCCTCCTGCTTTCCGCAAACCTGTTTTTCTTGCTCTTCACTCTCTTTCTCACCCCGGTATCGCGGCCTCTCAAAAGCTGGTTACGGCCCGCTTTGTGTGGCCCAGTGTTACCGATGCGAAAGTGGACTCGGGAATGCTTTCCCTTTGTCAGCGTCCTAAGGTGCACCGGACACCACAGCCATTCTCTGGGAGCTTTCTCCCCTTGAGAACGTTTTGAGAAGGTGCAAACATCGACTTTGTTGGTCCTCTTCCTCCTTCTGATGGGCATCAATATATCCTTACATGTATTGACCGCTTCACACGCTGGCCGGAAGCCATTCCTCTCAAAACCGCCACTGCCGAAGTCATAGCTAAAGCTTTCATGACTCACTGGGTTGCGCGTTTCGGCGTACCGCTTACTGTGACCACGGATCAAGGTAGACAATTTGAATCTTTCCTTTGGAGAGATTTGATGCGCCTCCTGGGTTCTGAGCGCATCAGGACCACCAGCTTTCATCCGGCTTCAAATGGGATCATAGAAAGATTTCACCGCCAGCTTAAGGCATCTTTGGCCGCTCACCCCAGCATGAGCAATGGACTGAGGCTCTTCCTTTTGTACTTTTGGGCATCCGCTCCGCCCTCAAGGGAGATCTTCAATGCACAGCCGCGGAACTAGTCTATGGCTCTCCCTTACGCTTGCCAGGTGAATTCTTTTCTCAATCTTCCCCTTCACCTTTGTCGGATCCTCTCTCCTACCTCACCCGTTTGAAGAACTGTGCTGTGTCATGGAGACCATCACCTTCCAGACACCAGACAGTCCACTCTTTCGTTCCGAGAGAACTGGCCACATGCACCCATGTTTTCGTTCGTCACGACGCTCACAAGACTGCTCTACAGCCTCGGTATGACGGCCCGTTTAAGGTCTTGAGCAGGGCAGTGAAATTCTTCACCATTCAACGCCCTACGCGAACAGAGGTCGTCTGCATCGACCGTCTAAAGCCAGCTTTCCTAGAGGCAAACTGTCCAGAACTTTCCAACTTTCCACATCCTCCAGGCATTCCGTCCCCTACTTCCCCCCCCCCTGCATTTCCTTCTACCTTCACCTCCTTTGTCTTCTCCTCCTGATTCTCCGCCATCTCATCCTTCAACACCCCCAGTACAATCGCCTGTTTCTCCACCCCCTCATGCACCTGTCCTTTGCTCCACTCTGGCTCCAGCACCGGGTGAAAGAAGAACGTCTGCTGGTCGTCGGGTTCGTATTCCCAGTCGCTACCTGGACTAATAGGAACCCTGACCAGTACACCGAAAGGGGGTACTATAGCGGTCGGACAGACTTTAAGTAATTCTTTATCCTGGTAACTTTATTGCCTTCAAGCCCTAGCCTATTTTTTCGCGCATTCATTTACTGGAATATCCATATATGGCGAGTAGTGCATCCACGCAGCTTTTTAACCACAAATTTACAAAGGTACGTAATCAAAACTATTA
>JABUQX010124188.1:7500-10000 GCA_015478945.1 Trachelipus rathkii | reverse complement strand
CTGTATTATCGCAAAGGTTGATAATAAATAGAGGTAATAAAATAAATTTGTTATTTACATTTTATTATTCAGAATATTTGTACATAGAAAACATTAAACATTGTACAATAAACATAGATGGATATTTATAATATATTAAATGGAGATTAACGTGCCCTTAAACCCATAGGAAGCTGTTCGAAAAGAATTTTTGATAGAAAACCGCTTATCAGCTGTATGTTGCATCATCTTGGTCCCGGATACAATACTGACACCTCCGTATTTTCCGGGTTGAAAAGTTGTAGTAGGAATACTATAGCATAACCCTCCTCTGTTACTCCCGTGTAAATTAGCATTAGGATTCTGTGATTCGTCTATTTGAGCTGCCTTTTTATGAGGTAGGTCATCGTTTCGGGCGTCATCTTCATCGACATTATACAATTGTATTTCATTTTTTGTTTTTTTACTGTAACATCATGGTTTTTGATATCATCATACAATGACTCATCATGGCCTGTACTATTTTCAGAACTATGATCATACACCAACTTTAACAGTTTTTCAAAATTGATAGTATCTTTTGTATCTTTATTGATTGTAAGGCCTTTGGCCTTTACAATATATTTTATATTTCCATCAGCGGTTCTTATTCTAACAGCATAAGACTTTGGGCCTGTACACACAAAGGAATCACCGTAGGCCCCAGGACCATAATCTGCTATTTCATCTGTTAGTTCACCTAAAAAGTTTCCTGTTTCAGGAACTTCATCGTTTTCTCCAGCGACAAAAATACAAGAGTCTGTATCGCAGTACAATGCCCTTTGTTTGACTTTTGTTAAGTAACTCATATAATTTTATACGTGCATATGCAGTTGTAAATGAAGCAATAGGAATATTTGTAGCAGTTGATGATCGTTCGGCTAGCGCATTTTTTACAACTGTCACAACATATTTACTACCTATTGGAATAACGCTAGGGACTTCAATATCGCTTTGGTTTATTAGTTCCCATACTTGTTTATCACTAGTACATACTACATCTTCTCTTGTAGGTGTATTTTGTGCAAATTTTTCCCAAAGAGAATTGAGACACAATTTTGCAATGAATCGCATCCCAGGATTTTTCTTGATATTATTAATATCGAGCTCGACACCCTCCTTTTTTTCAAAAGACGGATAAACTCTTTAAGTTTTTCCTCGAAATCAGGATCATCCTCGTGAATATTATTTGGTAGACCTGATGCCTCTGTCTTTATTTTTAGGAAGTGGTTCACATATCCCTCAAATAAAAACTCCTTCTCTTTAAACGTCCAAACTTCAAATATTTTAAGTATTTCGTAACCCATCTTTATTGCCAATTGAATTTCAGGTGTTGTGTATACACCCTCAATGGCTCGTTCATTCTCACCATGATTGCATTTTGAACTATTATCTTTAACACATTTTACACAGAGTGGAAATATTAGTTTATTTTTGGCTCGTTCAGCGAGGACAGGGATGTATAAGTCTTGAGGAGGAAGAATCTTAATGTAAGCTGCACCCGAAATATTTATCATTGAGTCCATTCTTGAATGATTCAATGTCTGGTACTTTATCACCTATTAGTTTTTCTGGGGGACCACAAGGGTATTTCATTCGCTTCTGAACATAAGGATAAAGTGATGTATAGTCTAAATACATGATCTTCTGTCCTTTAGTTGGGAGGATAGTAATGTACGAAGGGTTCAGTACGACCTCCAAGCAATGAATTATCAATTATGAGCCTGTTGTTAACAACATCATTACTAAGACGCTGAATATATTCACTGATGCTTATATTTTTATCGGGATGATCAGGATCTTGAATAATTTCTTCTTTTTGCATTTTCCATTCACATTCCCACACACGTATGATATTAAAACACCCTGCTTCTTTATACCTATCTTCTTGTTTCATGGTGAGATTGTAGCGATCCACAGCCGATACGCCATGCAGCGTACCTTTTCCTTTATTACAGCCTTTATGACCGTGCCATGCACAACCGTGGTATAGGAAAGCAGTTTTCATACCGTTCATATATCCGAACCCGTCAGGGTAAAGCCATTTGTTCTTAATTTTGAACCCTTTCTCTCCACCGTTGCGGGCGTGTCTTATGTTTATATTGTTCAATTTTTCCTGATACATAAGCCAGCGAATTGCTTCATAGGTGAAAGGTTTAGGGTTCTCTCGACCTAGAATAGTAATTTTTTTCCTCAGGCATAAACACATTTTTATAAAGTGTAAAACATAAAGATGCAATTGTTGTGTTGTTATCTAGACAATCTATATCAAATTCTTTAATGAAACTGCCCCTAAACTTCTCAAAACATTTTCTTAGTATATTAACATCTTGTACACAATACTTTTCACATTCTTCATAAATATTGTATTCTTTACCTATAAACTTATTATAGTACTCTTCAAATTCTTCCTTCTCGTCTGTTGACATTTTTTCTATTTCGAAGAATTTCTTATCTGGAATAAGTCCTTTATAATTCAAGG
>JABUQX010124188.1:0-2500 GCA_015478945.1 Trachelipus rathkii | reverse complement strand
AAACACAAAGTGTAAATGTAAAATAAAACTTATAAAAAAAAAAAATAAAGTTAGAAAAATAAATTTAAATAAAAAAAAAATTAAAAATTAAAATAAAAAAAAAATTTAACACAAAGTATAAATGTAAAATAAAACTTGTAAAAAAATAGTTAGAAAAAAAAATTAAACACAAAGTTTAAATGTAAAATAAAAACTTATAAAAAATAAAGTCAGAAAAATAAATTGAATAAAAAAAAAAAAAAAAAATTATATTAGTTAACGTTTATAAAAAGAAAATGAGATTTGAAAATATAAATGTCAGTCTTCAACATTTAGAAAACGGGTTACCTTTGCATGATGCAATGCAATTGATGACATGTACATGTTAGAACAGAAGCAGTTATGTGAACAGTTATGTGCTATTGTATTATTAAACGAATGTTTAATAACTCGGCACCGCACCGGCTCCAGCACCGGTGCCGGTACCAACTCTGTCTCCTTCTCAGACTCTTTCCTTCTTCCTTTCTTCTTCTGTTTTGCATTCCATGCATTTTTCAGTCGGGACCCTCTCCGTTCGGGGTCCCAGACACTCCATTTACGGACTTATAACCGTCAATTTCGAGATCAACAGGTTCAATAACATATATTTTGATATAAATATGGGACTAAACGAATATTTATTAACTTAGCACCGCACCGGCTCCAGCACCGGTGCCGATGCCAACTCCGACTCCTCTGACTCAGACTCCTTCTCCAACTCTTTCCTTCTCTGACTCCTCCATCCTTCCTCCTTTTTCCGCCATCTTCCTTTCTTCTTCCTCTGTTTTGCATTCCATGCATTTCTTCTTTTTTCAAGAAGGGACCCCCCTCCGGGAATCCCTGAACTCCGAAGCCGAATCCGACTCGGAATCCTTTTCCAACTCCGAATCCTCTACCCAGCCTCCAAATTTCAGCCTTCTACGATCAATTTAATTTTTAGGGGGGGGGACGCTGGGGTACGTAATCCTGTGCGGTGCGGGGCCATATACGGTTATAATATATATTTATTTATTTATTTATTTATTTTTATTTTTTTTTATTTATTAATTAATTAATTAATTAATTAATTAATTAATTATTTATTTATTAATTTTTTTAATTAATTTATTCATTTTTATTGTTTCGAAAAAAACCTGCGGTTTTTTTCGTCGGTCGAAGGGCGGTAATTACCCTTCCGCGCGGTCGATCGTTTACTTCCGGTTTTACTTCCGGCCTCCAATATGTGTTTGTAACTACAGCGATTAATCGACTGAATTTTAAATAATTTTCTTTCGATTATATTTTTCAACGTTAAAAGTCAACCAGAGCACGTAGAAAGACGATTTAAACATCGATATAGGGGTAAAAAACATCGATAAATCGATTGGAACCATCAAAAATGATCTACCGATCATTTAAAACCCAGGAACCACCTCTGGGGGGCTCCGCCCCCTTTTGGGAGGCTAAACCCTTGAGTTCAGGTTCAAAACCTCTGAAGTTGGTTCCAGACCTTAAATTCGGTCTCACCGACCTTAAAAACCCTAGGTTTGACGTATCAAACGTCAAAATCTGATGAAATGATGGAAATTTCCAAGTCAGCTGCCGACATGACTGGAATTTCCAAAAACCTTCCAAAGTGGTTTTCAAGTCTTTGCCTTCGACGTGCAGGGTTGCCAATGGGGAAAATCCCCAAAATCCTCCGGAGTTGGGGATCTTGACCTGAATTATGGACAAAACGTTAAAAAAGTAGCTAAAAATGCTAAAAAGTGCCGCGTCCGTGTTATCGGTGGGTAAAAGAGGCCAGGGTGGGGTAAAACAGGCCACTTTTCAGTTTGGCGGTAGTTGTGCCCCCTTACTACTATTATATATAAGAGTGTGGAAAGAATATATATATAGATATATATATATATATAGATTTATATTTAAATATTTTTATGAATATATTTATATATAGTATATATATATATATATATTAAGGTTATATATATATATATATATATTATATATATATATATATATATATATATAGTTATAGCAGCAAATATATATATATATATATATATATATATATATATATATATATTTCTTTCTTTTCTTTCTTCACCTTCCTCTTTTTGCCCCAAGATTGGTGGTAAGGTGCTGTACAAGCATCGGAAAAGAAAAAAGCAGTAGGAGAACATGACAAAACGTCGAAAAGAAAGCCCAGCCTTACCGCCTCCCCTCTGTACCATTAATTAGTGAGAGTTCGTCACAGACAGAAAATCCACCCTAGAGCATCATAGGGACCGCGACGGACCTCACTATGGTAAATCGTCACTGTAGGTTCATCCCTGGCCCAGGTGGGCCACAACCATGCCCCATACAAAACCCCGGCCATTCTTTCCTATCATGCACCTTTCCTCGCCTCTGCCAAACTCACTGAAGCGGTGCACGAAACGCAGCGCTTCTAATGATAAACGTGAAAACGGTTAAAACACCAAACTGAACCGAACGAAGTACAATG
>JABUQX010124187.1:0-21979 GCA_015478945.1 Trachelipus rathkii | reverse complement strand
ACTTTATTTACAATGTTAGCGTCTATGAATTACTAACATTATATTCAAAGTTAGTTACTAATTGTGCTAATTCAATTCTTAGTGTTAAATTTCGTTATTCAATTGTTAATTCATAATATTATCATTCACATTAACTTATATAATAGTATAACTTATCTAATTATTATTATTATTATTCATATTATTATATATTGAATTTATATTACATATATATAATAGTTATATTATATTAATTTATATGTATTATAATTTACCTTACTCTATCTTTAATTATTATTAGTATCTTGATTTCACGAACCTCAATTTCGTCCAAATATCACATTATGTACCTTTTTTACTTGAAATTTCTATGCGCCCACAAGTTACGGTATTTTTGTTCCAGCCTATTGAGTATTCTCCCCTTCCGTGTTTTGTGGTTTAGGTCTAAAGTTTGCTCTAATTGTAAGTTACTTATATGTATCGTCGTTGTCAAGCGGGAGTAAAGATTTATGAACTCTTTTCCAAAACTGATGTATTGGGTTCCCCACTCGATTACACCTCCGTCCGTATTGCTTTTATTTACCTTTCTATCGGAAATTAGAAACGAACACAATCTCCATCACATTTTGAGAGGACTGCTTCATTTACGTTGTAAGTTTCATCAGTAGGTGAATCCATTTTGCTTCTCGCCATGGATGTTTTTTGTACGTAATTGCAACGGTCCTCAAGACCCCACTACGCCTCAAGTCTTCGTTCGAGTGCTAGTACTGTTTACGCAGAAGGTGAAATTCTTACGTATTCCGACCCCTACGGGAGCTGCGTTCATTGCTAACCAATTTATTGCGTATTATCTGGTTCACCGAATCTGCCCGAGTCCCAAGAGCACCGGTCCTAATTTTTGCTTAGTCTCACCATGGTCTTCCAAAGCTCTCAGAGGAGGCAAATTAACAGTTAAAACTATTCTACTCATCTTCTCGGTGACGCACAGGCTGATGCAACGAACTTACGGATCATCATCCATCTAAGTACTCTTTTATAGTGAAATGTCACTTAGGCATGTATCATTCACTAAACACCAACTCCACGCCAACGCGATACACAGGGCATAGAGGAAACAAGGCTAAGTGACGGTTGTTATTCCTGATCTGCCATCCGATCCTGCCGTAGTTATTCATACATTATCATTGTAGTGGTTGAATGCGAGCAGCCTATATGGGCGACACTGATATCTAATAGAAATACGGAGGTGGTAAAACACAGTCGCGGATTAACGTGTATGGCAACAAATAGATTAAACAGGGCACCCTTGATTGTACCGCCAAATACCTATTGGGACACAATCTTTCAGATAACAGCGCCAAATTCTGGAGATCTATTACACCGTATAAGGTTTAACAAGTTACTCTTCATTCTGATAAATCATTACAGATTGTAAAATGATAACAATACGGCAGCATTAAACATCTTTGATTAACTTGAACAATTCTCTACTAATCTTTGATGACCCGCACGGTCCGATATTCTGAGGCGAATTTCTCGACTACATAAGAAGCTCACAGGGCAGATCGAAATCTAAGCAGATATTTACAACTTGGAACACATTGAGTATGCTAATATATATCATATACTTACATTAAACAACCATGCGAATAACAGATATGACTCCATCACATATAGTTGGCATGAGCTGCATGAAATGCAAGTCGCCTATAGTTGAAACTGCTATCGGAAGTTACATACGCAGAGAAACACATGCACGTTAAGCAATATAGTGCTGGCCTAGTAAAGTGCATCATGCTTTCTTCTACAAATCCAGAACCGGAGGAGTTGGAATCTCTGGAGAGATTATATAATATAACTGGTACTCTCTATCATATTATGCTGAATTCTAGTCCCCTGTTCTTGGATGAATTATTAAAGAACTTCATATTTTACTTTGACAACACAATTATAAAACTATAAATATGTTTTGAGGGATTAATATGATCCCCTCTTAGTTTCATATGGAAAATCAATATATTCTTATATATAAAAAAATCGAGCAAATCACTTGCGTCATTTCACTTCTGTAGTTCCACCTCATCTGTATATAGCTTTCAATTATGTGTAGTTAGCCAGCAAGTCTGGTTAAGTGTCTGATAATCTGATCTTTACTGTCGCCGTTAATGGCGCATAATCGTGTAGTGCTATCGAATCACTAGTTCACAATAGTTTAAATACTTTACCTGGAAGATTAAGCAACTTCTATCTTATGAGTCCTTTTCTCGTCCCCAAAAGGTTATTTCACGTACTCAAGAGACCGCACGTGCCTACCGCTGATGTCATCGGCTCCAGATATCAGTTCTTAAGGGCATATACCGTTCATCTCTACTTCACGCGGTGACAAACCAAACTTACGTTGTTTTGTCTGGTTCAAAACGCGACTTCTACCGTTATGTCAATTGTAAAGAACCATTAGAAGGCAGGCTTTACTTCGTTACGTAGCTTCTCTAAGTCGACCCTATGTGTATTCGCGGTGTCTACTGACGTTCCAGTATCCGGGCACAAACTTACTACTGCTACAGCACACCCGACTCAGGGCGTAGCTTTATGATATAATTTGTCTAACGAATGATACCATCGGTTAATGTAGAAATGCAGCCACATTCTGATGGCGTAATAGATGATATCGGCCCTTGGGACCCAAATGTGATTCGGAGGAAGATAGGCAGCCTAGGGCTACGTTTTTTATATGTTTATGTTTTAAGTTTAGCCTTTACATGCGTTTATTAAGAAGATGGAACTAAACTTTGTTAAGACAAGTCTGTTTATAGATCATGGATTCCCCTTAAGCTACTCCAGAGTCGACCTGCCATCTTAAGGTGTTATCCTACATATTCTAGGTTTCGTCGTTGTACATTATATCTTTTAGTTCAAGTGTGATGCAATCCTATGTATAGGATTTAATCTAATCGATGAACAAACTTTGTTACGCGCTTAGCACTCCAATTACTTTTACGTCTGATATTCAGGTATATCAAAGAACTTAAACTTATATTGCTTCTATACGGGATTAATCGCAAAAATTGTGCATACTTCGTATAAGCTGTGACGCTGCAAATCAGATTATGATTCCTTCAGGGGTGCTGGTCTTCTGACTTTGTCTTAACTGTCTATGACCCTGATTTATTGGCTTGAGGTCACCAGGAGGTTAAGATAAAACACGCAAAAGTTTCTGTCAACAAAGACAGTACCCTACAGTCAGAGAAACAACGCACATTTCTGAATTATTTCTACGTTTTTTTGTACAAACCCATAGTATACAGATAATAAAATTTGGGAGTTCAAAAACAAATAATATATGACAGTGAACCACGTAAAGAAGCTACCATAAGTGAAATATCTAACGAGTATCTCAAATTTTATATGATATTGAAATTTAGATTGAAAATTGGGAAAATATAAGACTATTCTCTCAAAACTATACTTTTACTCCTTTTGTAAACCTATTTTTAACACTGCGGAGGGCACGAACAGTTTATAAATATTGAATATAAGCATATAATTTTGTCATCCATATGCTTACAGTTCATTGTTGACATGAAATACAGAATATATTATCACTAATGTTTCGTGTACGACTCAAAATTATGTCCTGTACAATAAAGTAAAACCCTGGTAGTTTCAACTTTTTGATTTGCAGGAGCAAACAATTCTTTAACTCTATGATAACAGAATGTTAAAGACAGCTACCACCTACGTAGAGGAACAAATAATAGGACATTGGACTTGTATTAATTTTTAATCTACCGTATGTCTCTGTTTCCTGCTCAAACCCATATACTACGTACCTAATAAGGTTTCATATGACAAAACTGCATGATGTGTAATAAGAATTCTACTACTGAAAACATATATCTCGAAACCTAAAATATGTCTCAAAAATATATTATGATTGAATAATATTGAAAAATATGAATCAGCAACATCATGTTGTTGACTTTCTGCACTTCTTTTAACGAAGCGCCAGAAGACAGTTTTTACTTTTATAATTCACGCAATATAACGACAAAGTACCATTTGAAGGAGAGCAGTCCCAAATAATCGTAAACTCTAACTATATCTAAATTAACCTGATTATTGTAACGACTCCAAATATTAAGCGTCGCTGTACATTGAGTAAACCCTTTTAACTTTTTTACCTGAGGCGCTGGAAGATAGACAATCTGTGAAGTGTTGACCCCGAGCAGTCGTGTAAGATAGTAAGAACATACACAGAAGAGAAAACAAGACGAGTGTGTCTCCATACTATGTCTACGGTCCTTTTTGTATAGAGCCCAGAGTACGCTACTAAAAGTTGGTGTGTCAAACTAACATCCAGAAGAATAGTATGACTAAGTTGAACCTTAGAGTAACCTTAAGTTTGCCAAACCTTGACATTATGGCGTTAAAATAATTTGAAGTGAAAAATGATGACAAATTGGTAATATACAATCAAACGTTTTGACTGTCTTGTTAAAATGCGTTTTTAGAGAGATCTTAAGGATGAAACATCTAAACTGTCTACAGTTATAAAGATTTAAATAACGAATTACGACATGACACTATATAGGAAGATCCAACTTTATCAGCAAATGCGATAACCTTTCACTTTGTCACGACTCAAAAGTAGTTAGCCTGAAAAATTGAGTAAACCCTTTTAACTTGTTACTTGAGGAGCGATAAAGGCAACAATATTTTAATTTTGAAAAAAGAAGAAAGATAGTAAAAGCCTTAAACAAGTAAGAAACAACAGGTCTGGTAGTATTCTACGTATTTTTTTTTGTAAGGGGACGCCATAGAGTACAGCCTTATATATATTTTGTCAATATACTAAAATATAGACTTAAGACAGAGAACCTACGAAAAAAAGTACACACACTCTAAAATGGGTATCTCTAAAATATTTTATATGAAAATGAAAACATATGGAATATAGTATCACAAAAGTAAATCGTGTGAGCTCTTGTAAATATATCTCTAGAAGTGAAAGGCAACAGTATAATTAAATTTAAAATATCATAGATATGAGGTAACGACAGTGGACCTTATTGAGAGTAACCACACAACATCAATTCTATAATTTATTTACCTTTAATTTTGTTACGACTCAAAGTAGGTCCTCTAAATGTTATATTTTTCTACAGTAAAAAACCTTTACAATTACCTGAAAGGGCAATACACAAGTCTTTAATTGAATCTATCAGAATGTGGAAAGACCATGTATGACCGCGTACAGAGAGAAAGAAAAACAACTATCTCTTGTTCAATATTACACGTTTAGTGTTGTGAATGACCCAAAAGAGTATCGATCTAACCTAAACATATTAGGTCAGGTCAAACAAACGTATCCTAATATAGTAAGACTATAGTGAGCCTACTAAAGAATAGTAACCAAGGGAAATAATAAAGAGCTCTCTAATAACATTGATGAAAATATGGATACACACAGGCTAGTACAATATAGATTACAGTATTTTCGAACTTCTTTGTAAACTTGGATTACCTCTGGCGGGATGGGGCAACAGTTTTTAAATAAATTATAGAGAATGCCTGCATCGACAGTGTATGGGATTTGAAAAAAGTGAGAACATGAGCTCACCAATAACGTGATTCACTTTGTTGTACGGAGACTCACAACAGCGTAGGCGTCCTAGAAATTAATGTAACACCATTTAAAATTTTTAACTTGAGGAAAAAGAGTGCATAACAATCTGCTTAATTCTGATCACAAGAATTAAGACAGTTACCACTACCAGCGAAAAGAACGAAAACAAACATATATAACTAGTAAGATTCTACGTCTCTTTATTGATTGTGCACAATTGGCATCCACAGACGTGAGCGTAGTAGCTCCCACAACTCTATTGCGGGTCAAACGTGCTATATGTAAGAGGAGGCTTGACCTCTCTAACTGAAAAGAGTACGCGAGGAGCCCAACGATCACGGTCACAATTATACTTGATATGAAAAATATGAAGAAATTGAAACAATTATAGTCATCCCAATGCTTTGACTCTTGAGAACAGACTTTTTAAGTAACCTCGTATCTGGCACAGGCCAACAGTTACTACAATTATATATTTATTATATATACGCATCATAGAGTGAGCCCTATTAAAAGCATCCCAGACACTATGTGATTTTCCACGATCAACAGGATGAACTAAATTGAAACATCAAATTATAAAAATACTTATAGATTACTCTATTTTTTACGACTTCAAAATAGGCCAGAAAATATTGTATGCTAATACCCTTAATTTTTTACCGCAGAAAAGAGCAACGAAGCCAAGTGTTTAATTGACCACCACGTTTGTAACCTACAGAAAGAGAAAAACGAACAGTGCTGTAAGTATTCTACCGTTCTTCTTTATGTGAAGACCCATAGTACGTCCTATATCTTTGGATCAACTATATCACCTTGTGGAACATTTCATTATATAAATTATAATCCTAAATATGGGTCATATATACATTTTGAATGGAAATTCCTTTTATAAATCGATCTCGGTCTGTGGAGCGTCTTGTAACTTTTTACCACAGGCGTCTGCAATAGTTTCTTGTAAATTTTAAAATCTAGAATGTATACGACTAATGACCTATTGAGAGAAATCCAACCAAATTCACTAAAAAAATTTAATATTACCTTTGGTATTGACACGACTTACAAAGAGTAGGTTCCAGTGAAAAATTAAGTGTAAAATCCACTTTTAAACTATTGTTATACTCTGTAGGTTATGGGCAAAACCAATCTATTAATTGATACTACAGAATGTTAAGGACAAGTACCCTACAAAATGAGAACATAACCAACATGTCTTTATATTCTAATGATTTTTTTTGTTAAGAACCAAGAGTAACGTCAATAGAATTGTATGTCAAAACTACGATGCAGTAAGACTAGACATAACCGAAATACGAGTACCAACCTAAAAATATGGTAGTCTAAAACATCTAGGAATGAAAATATGAATATATGGAAGTATGAGCAATCAAAACGTTGTTGACTACTTTGTAACTTGAGTTCTAGCCTGTGGTTGGATTAAGCAAAACAGTTTTTAAATTTAATCTAATAGAAGGGTATAAGAAATAACACAGATTTGAAGAATCTTCCGTCAATATACTTCACCTTTTTGTACGACTCAACAGTAGTCCTGAAAAACTCTTTAAACCACTTTTAAACTTTTTACTTATGAGGGCGCTAGGCAACAATCTTTTAAATTTTGGATCACACGAATAATTTAAAGATCACAGTACTCTCTACAAGAAGAGATATAACAACCACTGTTCTTGATTATATATTTTACTGTTTTTTAATAACAGCCCCAGAGTACTGGGTCCTAAAATTATATGTCAAACTACAACGCATGTAAGACAGTTGACATAATGAAAAGTAACAACTAAATAAGGAGGTCAAAATATTTGAATGAAATATATTGAAAAAATTGTAGAATTAATGCGCGACCGTGAAGTCTTCTTTCAACTTTTTTTACATGCGGGGGCAACAGTTTTAAAAATTTAAAATTATTAAAGAAATTGATACATAACATTTGTAAGCCTATTTAAAGTAGATTCCCAACATATTCAGAAATATATTACCTTTTTTGTACGATCGACAAATTATGAGTCCTCGTAAAAATTAAGGTTAAACCCTATTATTTATAACTTTTACCTTGAGATGGCAACAATCTTTAATCTGATTCACAGAATAGCTAAAGACTGTTAACTATATATATCACCTATCAATAAGAATCAAAACAACATGTCTGGATATATTCTAGTGTTTTTTGTAAGACCCATAGTACGTAATAAAAATTGGGCCTGGTGTAAATAACTAACTGAATGATATAATGACAGTGCACCTACTAAAATATAGTACCAAGGTGACATATTAGAGTCACAATAAATTTGAATGATAAATATGAAAAATTGGAATATATAGCATTCAAACGGTTTTGACTCTTTAGTAATCATTTTGTACCCTCGTGGTGTGGCAAACAGTTTTTAAAATTTAAACGTCATAAAGCATAATTTCGAGACTACCATCAAGCCTACTTGAAGGATTTTCCAAACGATATCAGGAATATTATTTACCTATTTATTTTGTGACGACCTCAAATTGCATAGGTGGTCCTGAATTTAGAAGTCAAACACCTTTTACTTTTTATTTTGTAGAGATTATAGACGGCATACAAAACGTTAACTTTTAATACTGATAACAGAATATTAAGACAGCTACACCTACTCGAAGAAAAATACACAAGCGTCTGACTTTACGAGTTAATTACTTAACCGTATTTTATTTTGTTACGGAACCTCATATATAACTTATCTGTACCCTAATATATATATTTATAGTTCAAACTTAGCCATTGATGTAAGAAATCCCTCAAATATAACTTTGGAACCAATCCCTAAAAATATTTATGTTCCAAAATAATTTGAAATGAAATAATTATAAAATTGAAATTAGTGCATCCGATGTTTGTGTAACTATATTTGCAAACTTTTAATCGAGAGTTGCTAAACATTTTATATGTTTATATAGAATGTACGACAGTGACCTATTGAAGGAACCAACATAAATAATATAATCACCAACACCATATATACCTTTTTGCTTACGAGACTTCATAAAATAGGTTCCTCGAAAAATTGTGAGTAAACAACCTCTTATTTTAAACTTTTTTAAACCTGAGGTGCGATAACAATCCTCTATACAAATATGCGTGAGTAGTATGTGATTTAACCTACCAGTGTATGTAAGGATAATTAACCTTATCCAGAAGAAGAGCAGTACTGGCCTCTTATCTCGTTTTATAGTTTTATAGCACTTCGATCTCACACGCATTATAACCGCGTACTACTACATAATTATTATTAGGTAGTCTAAAACTAAATCATAACGACGCCATATGATGACAGTGGATAACCGTACTGACAATTTGTGAAACGTGAGCAATTAATAAATACGAAATCGAGACAAATAATTATGAAAATTTAATATAGCATCCAACGTCTATAGAGACTCTTGTACTTAATTGATATTCTGTATAATTGGCTCCAAAGGCAATCCAGTTTTAATAAATTGTTTAGTAGAATATTAACTGAACTAATGACATTAGTGTAAGTGAGACCAACTTTATCAGTATCTAAATTGTTTCAATAACGTCCATAACTTGATCAAAGAATTGTTTCAAAAATGCCTATAACTTGATCAAGGAATTGTTCCAATCAAAAATACAGCGTGTAGGTACTACTATGCATCTGTAAAAGGACTCTTAACAATACAAAGTAAATACGTTATATTTTTTGTTAGATCACCGTTTATGCTGGTTTTATATAAAGGTGGATTATTTCTTGTACCATGACTTGTAAGACAGAGATACCTAACTGAAAAGTTACCAATACCGTCAAATATGGGTCAAAATAAAGGAATGCTTTCGTAGAGAATATTGAAAAATTGGATAATCTCGACGAACTATTAGCCTATACAACGTTTTCTCGAACTCTTGTAAACGCTTTTAACCTTATGCGCGAGCCAACAGTTTTTAAATTGTAAAGATTATCTATAAATCGTACGACCTAGTTGACCTATTGTGCAATAAAAAATCAGAAACATATCAGGAGACTATATTACCTCTTTTTTTGTACCGCATCGCATACAAATTAAGGTCACTGTATAAATTTTTAAATAAGCCCTCTTAAACTTTGTACCTTTGTGTGAAGAGAGGCATAGACAATATCGTTTGAAATTTAGCATTCCACAGAAATGCGAGATACAGATACAGCTACCACTTACAGTAAAGAAATAACAACATAGTCTTAATAATTCCTACGTTTTTTGTTTGTTAATACACACATAGCTAGCGTTCATCAAAATTTATGTCCAGAACTGCCAATGAGTTAAGCAGAATTACCTATACTGTGAAAAGTATCACAAACCCCTAGTACATTATTGAGGGTTCCAAAACAATATCTAGTGAATATGAAAAATGAAATATTAACATTGAAATCTAGTTGTCGATTTGAATTATACAGACATCAATTTTGACTCTTGATGCAACTTATTTTAACTGCAGGGCCAAACATGGTTTGTTAAAATTTTATTATAAACATATACGTACATTGAACTATTATTATTGATTCAGAATACTATCATAAACTAGTTTGTCATTTCCATTCGACGAAATATCCTAAATTTAGGTCCTAGAAGAATTTTGACAGTATAACCCTTTTAAACTTATTTACCCTGAGGGAAAGCATTTATTTAAATTGGATCATTTCTTCTAAAGGCAATTTAGTTGTGGAAACAACAGTTTGTACGTGTATATTTGACCGTAAAATTTTTGTTTCTCAAATACTAATGATTTGTGTATGAAGATTGCGTGAAATGCCACGATTTTAAATACAATAAAAGCACCAGCAATAATAATTCATGCCTGAAGCGTCTCTCAATTCGAGCCGAAATTCAAATAACCGACGATTTGAATAACTATTATTCAAATGGTAAAAAACTATGAAAATATTGATAAAATCTATCTAGTTGCATACCTTAACAACAATGTTCATGGTAAATTTGTAAATGTATAACAAGAAATTAAATAAAAAAAATAAAAACGTGAAAAATGAATTGTGAAGGGAAGTGAAAATGAAACGAATAAATAATGGAAATGGAAATAGGGAATTTGTATGTAAAAAAAAAAAAAAAACTATCAAAGCTTTTATTTCAGTTTAGTTAATAATATTTTAACCCTTGCGCTTCTTTAGGTGTAGGTCGCTGTTCGTGCACTCCATTAGGTGTAAGTCGTGGTTCATACACTTCATTTGGTGAATGACCTAGTTTATATACTCTGTTAAGAGTAGGTCGTAGTTCATACACTAGCTACGTTAGGTTTAAATATTTGTCAATATATCCTGTTAGAAAAAGGTCGTAGTTCAATTACTGTTAGTTCATACAGCCAACGCCTTAGTTTAATCTTACTTAAGAAAGAATGTCATTCATATTTTTTAAATGTGTGTGTGTGTGTGTGTGTGTGTGTGTGTGTGTGTGTGTGTGTGTGTGTGTGTGTGTGTGTGTGTGTGTGTGTGTGTGTGTGTGTGTGTGTGTGTTTGTTAGATATGCGCTTACAATAGAAGTAAACTTTGGTAATAGTAGCGCAGAGGGGTTTCACCCCGATTTTTATAAAAAGGATATACTCTAAAAAAAATAATGATGAAGAATAAAAAAAACAAACAAACGTGGCAGTCTCTTTAGGAAAAATAGTTACAGCCTCTCGAAGTTGTTAAAACTCCCATAGACTTTTCATTTTTGATCCATCCAGGTTAGGTCTCATTTCAGGCCCTCTATAGTTGAGTTTATGATAAGTTTTGTTACGTATACACAGAAATATGTGTATAACCATATCATAAACTAGGATGGCCCTAAAACGAACACGAGGCTCACTAATTTTTTTTTTAGAAAATATAGGAAAATTTTTAAACTTTAAGGCTGTACCTTTCTTTTCCCTTTTATGTAATTATTCTGGAAATGTGCTTTGTTTGACAATTTTTATTAGAAAATCCTATGGGAGTTTTAACAATTTTGAGAGGCTGTAATTTTTTAAAGAGAAACCGCTACGTTTGTTTTTTTTTTATTCTTCATTATTTTTTTTTTAGAGTATATCCTGTGATTTTTAGAAAAATCGGGGTGAAGCCCCTCTGCGTTACTATTAACTAAACTTTAAATAGTATGTGTTATTTTATATATTAATATCACATTGCTAATGATCTACAAAATAAACGTGTTAAAATGCATAAAATTCTTTAGAATATATCTAAAAGAACTTATAATTAAAGCTAACGAGCTCGAGCATCAACCGTTGATAAAACTCCGCCCATTTTTGTTAGCATACGTTCGGAGTTTTAGAAATTACAAATAAGAAAAATTGTTTTTAAATTGAATTAGCAACAAAAATTTTTGGCCTCGTTCTTTATTTAAATTTTAATTTCAATTAATTTTAACTTTTCTTTAATATATATATATATATATATATATATATATATATATATATATATATATATATATATATATATATATATATATATATATATATATATATATATATATATATATATATATATATATATATATATATATATATATATATATATATATATATAGCTGTTTTTGAACCTCTGGACTATTTTCACACTAAAAAAGTTGCTAGTGTACGAATCTTAAGATGATAAATTTAACTCATTAAAGAAAAAAAATAAAATAAAAATAAATTTCTTAACAAAATAAACTGGAGAAGAATTTCCCAAAGTAGGAAAACTTTACACACAAAAGGAGGAAGTTGTGAGTGAGCATCTGCTACGTGCTCTGAATGAGATGATTGAAGCAGAAGAAGTTCAAGAGAAAATTAAATAAATATTTGTGCGAGAAACATGTGGGAAAAAAAAGATAATTAGAAGAAAGTAGAACAAGGTAAAAAGATCAGTTATTAAAATAATTATCACATTCTTTTCAAAACTTAAAAACTAATAAAAACCTATATAGTGGTTTATATACACAAAAAAAAAAAAAAAAAAAAAGAAAAAAACCTTTAAAAAAAACTTTAAAAAATATTATCTAATTTCTATTTTTATTTTTTATTTATTTATTATTTTATTTTTTATTTTTTGACAGGACAGGTTACCACCAATCACAAAATAGAACCAATTTCAAGATTATACTATACAAACCATTAAACTAGCACAATCATAAAACAAGTAAACAAAGATAAATCTACCACAAAGAGAGGAAAAGAAAGTTTCAAAACAATAAAAAAAAAAAAAAAAAAAAAAAGATTTTCCCAAGCAAGAAAATCGATTTTTGCTCCTCCAAATTTTCCTTCGGAAGTCCAACGACGTCACAAGAGAACGCCTAAAAGTTGTAAGTGAAGCTGCAGAACAATCGATACGAGTAATCAAAACGCCAACGGTAATAATAATAATAATAATAATAATAATAATAATAATAATAATAATAATAATAATAATAATAATAATAATAATAATAATAATAAAATAATAATAATAATAATAATAGAGATGAAAAACAATACTAAGAATTTAAAAATTATAATAGGATAAAAATAAAAACAACAACAACAACAACAACAACAAAAACAGCAATAATAATAATAATAATAATAATAATAATAATAATAATAATAATAATAATAATAATAATAATAATAATAATAATAATAATAATAATAATAATAATAATAATAATAATAATAATAATAATAACAACAACTCGATGTTTATTTTATGATAAGATTTCCGCCTACTAACTTCCTTTTCATTTGTTTCTTCCAATTCTATTCTTTTTGTTTAATATGAAAAGCATGAAGAGAAAGGAAAGAAGAGGAAATATGAGAACAAAGGAAGAGATGATGTGTTGGGCTGGGGGGGGGGGGGGGAGAAGGAAACTGGATTTACTTTCGCGGGAAAAAGGCAAAATGATCGAACTTAATAAATAAAACAGAGCCATAAGAAAATTAAACGTCAATTATATATATATATATATATATATATATTTATATATATAAAAATATATATAAAATATATATATATATATATATATATATATATATATATATATATATATATATATATATATATATAACTATGTATTTATATAATATATATATATATATCTTTTATATATATGTCTTTAAACAAATATATATATATCTAATATATATATATATATATATATATATATATATATATATATATATATATATATATATATATATATATATATATATATATATATATATATATATATATATGTTTTGAAACAATGCATGTCATTTGACCTTACACTAAGATTGATTACTGATATGTTCAGCAGGAACTCCATCATACCGCTTCCTATAATATACATTACATACTAATGCACTTTCTTTCAACATCATGCCGATATTAAATGAAGCTTCAGAGAGAGTATCAACGAGTAGAAGGGGAGGGAGAGATTCTGCATCTAGACGTTGTATCCAGTCCATTTTGCTCAGTACTTACTTACTCTTTAGTCTAATTGTAGCTTTGCTGACCACATTTCCATCCCTATTTTTACCCTTCTTCTGTTCATAACTGATACTACTAAGTATATAGAAAATAAAATAATAAAAATAAAATAATAAAATAAAATAATAGAAAAATAATAATAGAAACTAATAGAAAACCCTACTTTGCTCCTCTAATAATCTCTAATCTCAATTTTAATTCAAATATAAAAATAGATTATGCACGCAAAGAAGCTTTCTGCCCTCGTGCATCTTCTGAATTTCTCCCCCAATCCCTCCTTTGAAAAAAAATATATCTTCTTAACTTTCTACTGCATGTCTATGGCTCTCTTGTCAATCTGCAGGTAATATCACCTGTATTGTGCATTTATCTCTGAAATCTGTTGAATATACTAAATGTATATTTGTATGTATTTACTTACGTATATATGTATTTATGTATGTATGTATGTATATATGTATATTTTTTATTTTGATTTTTGATTTTTATATTTATTTATATAAAAGGGCCCGGTAGCTCTGGTCAAGCACACGCGAGGGTCCCAGATTCGCAACTGTTCGGGTGGGAGAATGTGAGCTATTCTCTCCTTGGGCTTTCCTTCGTCTTGCTCGGACGTTAATTGAGTGTACCCTCACCCCACCCTGATTAGGGCTCTGGTTAAAATTGATTAGGGAAATAATAAAAAAAAATAAAAAAAAACTAAATCACAAAAATATCGTGTACGCCCATGGCTTTTTTCAACCATCTCTTCCAAAGAATATATATAACAAAGTCTGAGCACTAATTATTTATTCTTGTAGAGCAGACTATGTCTCATATATGCAATTTAAATTTAATGAGCACTCAATTAACTAAATTTTTCCACCACTTTATTTTTTTTCGTTTCAAGCATAAATATTATATACAAATGTAAAAATAACTTTAATTAAAAGAATTTATAAAATATTAATAAAGTAAAGCATAATCACTTGTCGACATGAATCTTTTTCATTTGTTAAATAAATACACAAAAACGAGAGCGTTTAATGCACGGCTGTGGAGCAAAAGCAATTTTTTTAACCAGCTCCGGCTCCAGCTCCGACTCCGGCTCCGGCTGCGGCTCCGACTCCGGCTCAATCATCTATAAATTATGGTGCATCGGATTCGGAACTTATTGTAAACTCCTTTATTTTATAATGAAAATATTTTTATCCGACTCCGACTTTACAAAACCCCGAAATACATTTCTGTTCCGACTCCAACTCCCACCCAAAAATATTTTTAGCTCCGAGTTCAGCCAAAACCTCTGAGACTTCGGCTCCCTATTCCGGTTCCAGCTTCGGCACCTTCACTGGCACTGGTTCCATCTCCGGTTCCGCAGTTCTGGTTGCATGTTTCAGATTCCGGCACAGGGCTCTGGCTCCGGTTCCGGTTCCGGCTCCGGCACCAACTCCGGTTGCAAAATCCTGATTTCATATCTCACATTCTGTTGTAGCTTTAAATTCATACGAAGTCCAATTTTTATTATTCTAAAATTTATCTTATTCATTAAATATTTCTTTAACAATATTTTACTAAGATAAATTAAATCTTTGCTAATTAATGGTAACAATAAATCTTAATGGATACAAAGGATATGAAAAGTAACATTACTCTCTTGAAATATCAAAAGACGTTAATTTTTGAATCACTGTTCAATTATGCTTAGAACGTTTATATTCTATTGTTCTATACATCATTGTTCGATTATGCCTAGAACAATAGATTATAAATGTATTCAATCAATTTTATTTTGAAGAATATTCAGCAATTGCTAAAAATAAAAAATATATTTTATATTTTAGTTAATGGATCGAATATTTATTGTTATTGTAATGTGTTTAATAAAAATTAAGAGTGAAACTCACATACAAGCTGTCATTGAAACCGATTTATCGTCGCTTATACTGCAATAAGACTTATGTCAAAAAATGGCGATTTTTCAGAAGAGCGAAACTAAACATGTATGCATTTGACATATATCTTATTGTTGTGGTTACACAACTCCTTTGCTATTTGGCCCGATACATACGACCTCTATAACTGGTTACTTTAAAAATATATTCACCATAACACAAAAATTACATTTTTTTTGTGACATATGACCTATTGCAATATCAATAACGATATATGAGAAAGAAGAAAAATCGATTAATAAGTTTTGAGATAATTGTGTAGAATCTACACCAAAGACGGATTTTTTTTATGTGGCAAAATGATACACATATAATTATGTCTACGTGCCGCTAGTGAGTAGATAGTTAGTTCTCAAAAATAGTTTACAGGGAAATAAATTCTAAAATATTTCAAGTCAAAGTTTTAATTTGGAGATGTGTGACTATATCAGCAGAGTGAATAGCGTATTATTTAAAATTCTGATTAATTAAGTATAAAAAGATTCACCTTTTTATTTTATCGAATTGGTGGCAAAATATAAATACCTAAACTCTTGGAATTTTGAAAAAAAAGTGGTTAAAATTAAATAAGCAATATTAGCTTCCATATCCATCTTAACATCATCAATTTGTATTATATCGAAGATTTGAATGTAAAACAATATCGAATAAAGTTTTCAGAAATTCTAATTCATTTTTAGTAAACTATATTAGCTTCTATAATCACCTTATAAATATCGATTTTGTACTTAATTGAAGATTTGAATATAAAACCTTATCGAACAAATTTTCCAGAAATTCTTATTCATTTTTCTTAATACGAACAGTTAATATATAATAAAATATATCATTAATATAGCTTACTTTATAATTCCGGCATTAAACCTCTTCCTTAAAAAGAGTAACTCGGTAATAAAGAACCAAAATTTGACAGTTTTCATCAATAATGAACCATAATGATACGACAAAACGAGTCTTATGAAATCAATGGCAAAACATGAAAAGTAGAGCACAAAAAAAACACTAAATAATCAAATAACAATATAAATGTTCAGAAATGTGAAAACATTGTCAAGAATCGGTTTTGTTTGTGAGAGAGAGAGAGAGAGAGAGAGAGAGAGAGAGAGAGAGAGAGAGAGAGAGAGAGAGAGAGAGAGAGAGAGAGAGAGAGAGAGAGAGAGAGAGAGAGAGAGAGAGAGAGAGAGAGAGAGAGAGAGAGAGAGAGAGAGAATTTTCAAGGGCCTCTTAACAGCAGCTTTTCAACAAACGTGACAAAATTGAAACTTTTAAATTTGAAATCGAAATTTCGAGGATTCCAAATAAATAAGTAAAAATAAATAATAAATTAATAATAAATAAATTAAACCTCCAATTAAATGAAAATTCAATTGCAATATAATTAATCAATTAATTAATTAAATAAATACATAAATAAATAAGTAAATACGAGGCCTTCATAATTTGCTCTTCAAATGAATGATAAAAATAAGTTTCCTAAAAGATAAAATATTAATAATTGAAATTTTATTTCAAAAATATATAAATTTTGACTTAAAAAATATTTTATATCTTTAAAAATATATAAATTTTGACCTTAAATACATACAAAAACTTTAAAATATATATATAAATTTTGACCTCAAACAATATAAAATAAAAAAAAACTAAAAGAATATAAATTTTGATCTTAAAAATAAAAAATTTACTTAAAAAATATAAAAATTTTGACCTTAAAAGGTAAAAATTTCATTTAAAAATATATAAATTTTTACCTTAAATATTGACTACTGGGTTACACTCATAACTATACAGTTTAAATGTGTTTTTGCGAAGTAAAGCAATATTTAAATTTACTGTAAAACATTTTCCACACCAGATCAGTTTCTGAATTTTTTCTTCACCAGGCGAAGAGATAAGGGCACTGGTCTCTCTCTCTCTCTCAATAATAATAATAATAATAATAATAATAATAATAATAATAATAATAATAATAATAATAATAATAATAATAATAATAATAATAATAATAATAATAATAATAATAATAATAATAATAATAATAATAATAATAATAATAATAGTAATAATAATTTCTAACAATATCAAAATATCCTCAACAACTTTTAAAAACTTTTCTACAAAGTTTATAAATTAGAAAGCAACAACAACAATAATATATATATATATATATATATATATATATATATATATATATATATATATATATATATATATATATATATATATATATATATATATATATACTATATATATTTATTATTATTATTATTATTATTATTATTATTATTATTATTATTATTATTATTATTATTATTATTATTATTATTATTATTATTATTATTATGTATGTGTGTGTGTGTGTGTGTGTGTGTGTGTGTGTGTTTGCGTAATGGAGGTGAAAAAAGATATGATAATAGGAGACAACTAATAAGTGTGATAAGCTGACAACTAAAGTTACCTCTCCATATTTATTTGATATATATATATATATATATATATATATATATATATATATATATATATATATATATATATATATATATATATATATATATATATATAGAGAGAGAGAGAGAGAGAGAGAGGGATATATATATATATATATATATATATATATATATATATATATATATATATATATATATATATATATATATATATATATAACTATATATATATACTATATATATATATATATATATATATATATATATACATATATATAAAATATTATATATATATATATATATATATATATATATATATATATATATATATATATATATATATATATATATATATATATATATATATATATATATATATATTATATATATATACATATTTATCTGTATATATATGTGTCTTTATACTCATATATATATATATATATATATATATATATTTATATATATATATATATATATATATATATATACTATATATATTATATATATTATATAGAGATGATATATATAGAGAGAGAGAGAGAGAGAGAGAGAGAGAGAGAGAGGAATTTTTCACCTAAAAATCTAGTTCATAATTTTAACGACACATTTTCGTAACACGAATATTTCATTAATTTATTTCTTTTTTTTTTCTTTTTTTTTTTTACATAAAAGTACACTATGTCCTTCAACATGTGAAATTCGTATTAATAATTCGTTCTTATTGATATTTTATATTATTTCATAAGCAAACAAATACACACACACACACTCACACATCCTCACACACACACATACACACGCTCGCACACAAAATTTCTACATTTGAATTACTCCTAATACAACATACAGAATTAATTCATATCTACTATAAAATTTATACAGCTTTGAAATGTTCAAAACTCAAACTATATTCTTACTTAATAATTCGTTTGAGTTATATATATATATATATATATATATATAATTGGCCATATATGAAGATATATATATAATAAATAAATTTATATATATATATATATATATATATATATATATATATATATATATATATATATATATATATATATATATATATATATATATATATTGATACACTCAATATATATATATATATATATATATATATATATATATATATATATATTTATATATCTTATATATATACCTATATA
This sequence comes from Trachelipus rathkii, assembly GCA_015478945.1. Lineage (NCBI taxonomy): Eukaryota > Metazoa > Arthropoda > Malacostraca > Isopoda > Trachelipodidae > Trachelipus > Trachelipus rathkii. Next base: position 2,362 of record JABUQX010124187.1, on the reverse strand, counting down.
TATATATATATATATACTATATATATTATCTTATATACATATGTATATATATATATATATATATATATATATATATATATATATATATATATATATATATATATATATATATATATATATATATATATATATATATATATATATATATATATATATATATGAAAATTATTACATATATTTTTAGAAAATATTACATAATAAATATAAAAGATTATTTAAAATATAAACAAAAAGTGTAAGAATCGTTGCCATTGAATAATGCTATTTTATAAATCATTTATAAAACGTGACGGCTCCGCTCATCCGAAATAGCAGAGTTAAAAATTTTTAGACAGTGTACACTATACACATTCGCGAATTTAATTTTTTTACAAGTTGATGTTTTTTTTCCTATGAATCTAATAAAACACTCGTTTTATTTTTAAAAAAAAATTAAAAACATTTATTTGTTCTTAATGCACATTTCAGATACCAAAAATTAATATTTAAATTCTAATACTTCAATAAAAAAACTAACTTGAAATACTATAGTTAATCATAGAATTTAATTTTGAATGAAAGAAAACTTTTTTAATTAGCAATAACTAGTGAATAATGAGAATATAATTTTGTGTTTATATATATATATATATATATATATATATATATATATATATATATATATATATATATATATATACTATATATGAACTGGGCGTTGCGCGCCACCGAGTTGCGCCCAGCCCTGCCGGCGAAAAGTCGCAGGCGCAAAGGCGCATAAGCGCAACAATTTTTAAAAAGACGGACTAAGCAAAGGCGCACAGCCAATTCTCTGCACCTATAGCCGCGCCTATGAAACAAAAACACTTTTGCCATGTAAAAGTTGGAACTTAGAAGCGTGAAAAACACTTGTATCATTCTAAAAACCAGTGTAAAAACTTTTATATATATATATATATATATATATATATATATATATATATATATATATATATATATATATATATATATATATATAACTAGGGTAAGTATATATATATATATATATATATATATATATATATATATATATATATATATATATATATAGAGTCCGGGGGGGAGTCATGAACAGGCAAAAAATGGCTAAAACATGAACGCTTGATATTAGTATAAAGTAATTGAGATTTTGGCCAAGTAAGTGTATGAGTTAATAGTCCAATCCTTTAACTTTAGAAAAATGTAAATAAAACAATATTTTTCCCCCTTAGGCTGAAATAGCACATGCTGAAGTAGAGTGATCACTTTTCAGACCTCAAAAGTTCAAACACAAGGTTTTAATTTTCTCCTATTTACGGAAGAAAATCAGTACAGAAACCGAAATTTGGGTTAAAACGTGAACATTTGGGGTTCAGCTATTAGCCAATGGGAAGCATAGTTCATATACCATCCCTGAAAATGGGCTGGGTGGTGTTCACCTTTTGCACCTAGCAAGTTTTAAATATGAACGAAATTTTGTTCATATTATACCCCAAAAGGTGTTCACCACTTACCTCAAAAGCTGTTCACGTCTTAGCCTAGTTGTTTTTGGTTTCCCCATAATTTAACTATAAATTTTATATATATATATATATATATATATATATATATATATATATATATATATATATATATATATATATATATATATATATATATATATTTATATATTTATATATATATACTGCTATATATATATATATATACTGCTATATATATATATATATTATTTAGGTTACTACTTTGTACGTTTTACAGGAAAATACAAATATTTTTAAATATTAAAAAATGCTTGCAAGTACGAGCTTAAGAACTCGAAAGAAAAAAACCTTGCCCTCAATGATGTAGAGAAAGGTAAATCAATTAGAGAAGCAGCAAAAATCCACAATTTCTCTGCTGGCTACTTACACAAACTAACTGTTAGAAAGAGAGAAAATAAAGAGTTACTACCATCTTCGGCAAGGGGAAAGAAAACATACATATCTGAAAAATTGGAAAACCAATTGGCAGACGCTGTAAAAAGGATGGGAACAATGGGTCTTGGACCAACTGTTACTGAATTGCGCCAAATACTTTATGATTATATTGTTGCAAATAAAATAGAAACCAAATTTAAAAACAATTATCCTGGATATGATTGGGCCAAAAATTTCATGAAGCGGCATAAATTTAACTTAAAGAGAGGAACACAAAAGCAGATTTCGAGGCAGACTGCTACATCAGATCCCTTTATCGTTTACGATTTTTACGATCAACTGGAAAAGATTATTAAAGAAATGAAAATTGAAAATAGACCAGAATGCATTTGGAATCTTGACGAAACAGGGTTCCCATTAGACCCTTCAAAAACCAAAATCGTTGCAAG
>JABUQX010124186.1:0-38757 GCA_015478945.1 Trachelipus rathkii | reverse complement strand
ATGACTAGTATTAGCGAATACTGTGAATACTCTTCTAGAATATTTGGTGAGATTATAATTGGGTATATTAAATCCTTTATAGTTTAAATAATAATATAAATAAATATAACTTATTGGCAACTTGTCGCTCTTATTGCTTGAAATAATCGAAAATAATCGATTACATATGTGACTGTTGGTATTTATATATAATATATAGTTATATACTCTACAATAGCCTATAATTGTTATTATATAATTATATATATATAAATATAATTAATATATATTAATATAATTATATTAATATATTATATATAATATTATGTATACCATTAATAGCATCCTTATAACCTTCGATCGTATCTGAATTTTTGTTTAATTAGAATTATAAGAATATTAGAGATTATTGAATTCGGAGCAAATCTTCTTCCTAAGATTGGAGTTTCTATTATCATTCTTACTTGACGCTTTAAGCCATGATGGCTAATCAAAAAAAGGAAATGTTCTTGATATGGGAAAGCGTGTACAAATATGTGGAAGCCAACTAGTAAATCTGATTAAGTTAAGAGTATAATATAGTTATGGAATTTAGTAGTATTTATATTATATTAATGAGTGATATATATCTATGTTCATATAATTTCTTGTATCTAAATTTAATTATATATAATGAATTCGTTGATAATATAATAATAACTAATATATAAATAATAAAAATTAGTAAGTATAATGAGTGGCATCCATAGCACTCATAAATGATTAATTATCTACGAGATAATATATAAATTCAAGCATCATAGATCATAGATAATTAGTAAATACGATGAATTAATTGTGAACATTTCCTCCATTCTATCATTTTAATGAATTATTTAATAATATTCTGTAACATATACATATATTTTAATATTTCATTTTCATACCAATTTAATTGTAATTATATGGATTATTTAATTTTTCAATATATAATAAATATATTTCATCTGTCTAATAATATAATAATAATAATAATATATAATTAATCATATAATAATAATATATATATTAAATTCATATAATTATATATATATTAAATTTCTTCCTATTTTAGCCTTTACAAATTATCGCTAATATGTAATTGCAACTGTTATTTAATAGTATAATAATAATATTAATAATATATAATAATTATATATAATAGAATAATATATAATAATAATAGATAATAATATATAAATATATTCAATTACAATAATAATTATCTAATAATTAAATAATTAAATAATTACATAATCAAACACCAATCAACTAACAACAATCAAATACTAACAACTCACACAAAATATACAACAACTCAACAATATACAACAACATATAACCAATAACAACAACAAACACAACATAACAACAACAAAAACTAACAACAATAACAAACATACAACAATACACAACAACACAACAACATACAACAACAAATAAAATATAACTAACTAACAACAACAACTAGCAACAATAACATTCTTCCAATACCAATCAATCAACATCTCAACACTACAACAACAACAATAATCATTAAACAATAACAATAACACAACAACAACAACAACAAAACAAACTAACAACAACAATATAACAACTAACAAAAAAAAAATACAACAACATACAACACAATACAACTTCGTAGTCCAGAATTTTTTTACACTCTAGCTAACAACAAGGACACATACGAAGCTCCACGAACGACAGATATCAATCACCATCACCACTCTATCCTAATTAGGAATACAGCAGATAAACTTAAAAGCGTGAAATATACATCATTTCTATTATTTATTTATATATTTTTTTTATATAATTTATCAATTCTATATATAATGAGAAACAACTACAATCTATATCTATTTATCTCAACTACAATAACAACAACAACAACAACACAACAACAACAACAACATCAACAACAACAACAACAACATTATTGTAAATGTAACATAAAATGAAAAAAGTTTATGAAGCTATTAGAAACCATTTTTTAATTTAAAGACGTTTTGCAGAAATATGAAATAAAATCTAAAATGTCTTAAATCTAAGAAGCAAGACAATAAGTAAAAATCATTTCAAAAAAAATGTATTTAGCCCCATAAATTTAATTGAAAAAGGCAATAAAGAACGTTGGTATAATAACTATGCAGAAGTGATTACAGTAACAGAAAGTCAAAGAACAATACAGAACAGAAAGAGAGACTGACAATAATACAGTGCAGAAAGAGAATAACAATAGCAAAATATAGATAGAAACTATAAGAAAATAGATAATATAACTAAATAAGAAATCAGTTATGATTAAAATAATTATGTGCAGATATGAATCGAAAATTAAAAAAAAGAAAGGGGGAGAAAACTCATACAAGTCTGATAATAATAATCATTTGAAAACACGTAGGAAAGAAGCCTCAAATATATACATGCAATATACTATATATATATATAGAAATACATATCCAGTAGATAAATATTACTAAACATAATATATAAATATATATAATATTATACTATATATATATGTGTCTCTACTATATATCCATATATATAATAGTCATATATATATATATATATATAATAGTATATATATGTATATATAAAGAAGAATATGTATAAGAGAAGAATGGTTTGCAATCTACTGCAGAAAACGCTACTATTTTGTGTGAGTGATCGAAAATGAAATTGAAGGGATGAGTGGGAGGTGTGTGTGTGTGTGTGTGTATGTGTGCGTGTGTGTGTGTATGTTTGAAGCGCGCTGGTTGTATGTGGAAACCTTCGCTAAATAGGCTTTACTTTTATTTCTTGGGATTGTATGTAATCTTTTATTAATTTCCGAAAATGTAATAGCTTCGGTTCACTAATATCCATATTAATTTAAAACTTTTGAACAGTTAAGCCCAGTTAGTTATCTCTTAACTAAAAAGGCTTAAATAATGATGATAATAATAATAATAATATAATAATAATAATAATAATAATAATAATAATAATAATAATAATAATAATAATAATAATAATAATAATAATAATAATAATAATAATAATAATAATAATAATAATAATAATAATAATAATAATAAAAATAATAATAAATAATATAATAATTTAATATAATAATAATAATAATAATATATCATAATAATATAATATAATAATAATAATATAATAATAAAATAATAATGAATAATATATATAATAATCATAATAATAATAATAATAATAATAATAATACATAATAATATAATAATCAATAATAATAATAAAATAATAATAATCAACGTAATTATAAAATATAATAATAATAATAATAATAATAATAAATAATAATAATAATAATAATAATAATAAATACATAAAATCAATAATAATAATAATAATAATAACGAATGAGACCAGCTAAATTTTTAATATAGTATAAATAACAATCAAATATTTAACATAATAAATAATAATAATAAATAATAATAATATAATAATAATAATAATAATAATAATCAATAAATAATAATAATAATAGATAATAATATAATATAATAATAATAATCAATAATAATAATCAATGTTAATTATAATAATAATAATAATAATAATATATAATAATAAAGAATAATAATAATATAATAATAATATAATATAATAATAACTAATAATATTAATAATAATAATAATAAATAATATAATAATACTAATAATAATAATAATAATAATAAAATAATAATAATAATATATATAATAATAATAAATACATAATCATTATAACTAATATCACTTAAGGGTACCAGCACAGAAATTGAGTAAGGTGAAATGTAAGGGAGATAAACTTTCCCGGATATAATCGGTGAATACAGTCACAGAGAGGGATCATTATATGCGAGAGGCTCTAGTACTCGGCATCCAGTGATATATATTAGGTCATTTTATGGAGTATGTACCGTAAGGGAGATTATTGCCTCCCTCGGGGTAGCACACACGATATCCCATCCCAATTACATCATAGTCACATAAATCAGTAGCATTAACTAGAGTGAATCCTATATTGGTGAACTCTTGATTTTTGGTTTATGGTTAGCTTTTCCTGTTTATTTTTACGTCATGAGCGGTGGGAGTCTGCACGAGATTAGGGTGAGTGTACGATGGGGCCGTTTCATAATAATTTATCCTTGAGGATGAGAATCTGGATGGCGGGTCTTATTAATTTTTTAACGTACGAAGAATCGCTCCGGTAAGAGGTCTTTACGGTTTTGATGTCTTGGTGGGTGTCATTCGGAGTGGTGCTATAAAGTTCCTGAGGCGGTGGGGGGCTTAGTTAGCTCGACGCGTGTGCAGATGGCGCGGTACTGTGTTAGATGCTACCAGAAGGAGGGTTTATGTAAGTATTAATTAAATGCTGTCTAATTATGTAACTCTTGATGAGCGCGTGCTCTTATGCTTGGTTTGGACAATCGAAGAAATGTTGCACTTTATGTTCAGCAAGAAGTTTCTACAGATTGTTAAACTGCACAAAATATTATTTTTACATTTCGATCCACTCTACTCCATTCAACAGCAGGTTGAACTCATTACTTTATGCTCTAGTACTTTTTATAACGGTGACTATCCAACAATTCTTTTTAAGGCTTTTTGTGTAACTATGTTCGGTATCGTGTGCTGTTGCTATAAAGGTCTCTATGAATATCTGTGTGCCTTGACAACTAAGCCAGACTGTGAGCCGATACTTAAATCGCTTCTTGTTCACCATACAAGCGTGGAACTCCGGTCTGTATGTTATATTGTGTGGTCCTCCCCGTCAAAAACAGAACTCTTATAACCGCTCACCGTTCTTCCCTCGCCTAGGTTCGTCCATAAGTAAAGATTTATGAGTAACGACAGTAAAAGTCTTGAGACAATGTGTAGATGCGGTGATTATTGATGACTTTGGAGTCTGAATTTTATTAATATTCTTATTTATTTATTCTCATATTTATTTGTATTTTTGAGTTTATTCATTATTATTTTCTTTCTTATATTTTATATTAGCTATACTTATCTTCAACATTGTATCTGTACACGTTCTGTAATTGTGCTTGTTAATTCGTTACAGCACTGTATCTTTAACTATGGTCCACTCTTTAACTCTGATCCATGATTTGTTCATCCACACGAAATACTTCTTACGAATTGCTATGCAGTCCTCCATTATTTCGTGATCTCGCTTTATATATGTAACTTAAGCATCGTTAATATTGGTCTCTCGTTTCGCTTAGCTCAATTATAGAGTCTATTATGATAGTACACGTAGACATTTGTGATTTTAACTTTAATTTGCCAGTAATTACGCTTAGTTGCAGCTATCTATTCAATTCATTTATTTTTTGTTATACTGTTGCTCTTCTCAATATGTAACTTTACGAGATAGAGATTCCGGTCAATCTTTGTACATATTCTATTATAATATGGATGGTTGTCAGCAAAATGAGCAACGAAAAAGCGTCAAGAGAGTTGAACAGATCATTTCTGGTATATTAGAAGTAAATAAAAACGGTCAAAGATTGAGCTCACTTGAGTATTCTCCTCTCGGTTTGATCATACTGTTTGAATGTGGTCTGAATTTAAATCGTTTCATTTTAGCTTTTATACGTCTATTGAGATCTCTCTTCTTTTAAAGTAGCTTTTAAACTGCATTTTTCTAAAGTTTTGTCCTTCAAAACTCATTTTAGTTTCATATTCTACTTAGTGTGTATGTTCTATATCAATCATCAATCATTATGTCTCTATAATAGTCTTTGTGAAATCTAATTAAATAAATATAGCGTGAGAAGTCTTATATTCTTTCTATTAATTTTCTGCACAGTTTTTTCTCGGTTACTCAATATACATGGGCATCTCAGCATAGTTGAACGTATCCTTTATTTTCTATCGCAAATGTGAATGCATTAAGCAATAATTCTCGTGTGGACTATTTATTGTACTTAGGCTGTAATCGAGACTGATTGATATTATATCGGTCAATGATTACTTCCCTCCACATTTATTCGCTCGTTCCTCTCTTCACTTTTAGTCTCTGTGTTTTTGGCTTGATATATTGTAATTTCTGTTTTGGTACTGTAATTTTTCTCCCTACGGTTCAAAGGTTCGTCTGTTTGTGTTTTTTTTTACGTGTCTCATCAGCGGAGAATGCTTTACAATTTTGGTGTTGTTTCTAGTCTGGATATATTTAACTTTGGTCGAATTAGATTTCTCCTCTTTGTGTCTTAAATTGCTTTAAAATATTTACTATAAGTCAGTTGAGTGAACAAGATGTATTTTAAAGGGGTGGGTTTTTATTATCGCCATTCCCTCGGTCAAAATTTGTGTCAGTTGCACGGGTGAAGGTGATTGGAGCGGATTTTCAGCACACTCGAATTTTCTGCCAATCATACATCTATTTTGTTTTACTCCTTTAATAATATACAGCGTCGACTTTATCTTCTTTACTTTTCTGGGCATGTGAGGAATTAAAAGGAAAATAATGAGACTTATCGTAAAGTCTGGACGTACAAAAGTTTTCATTATCGATGTTTTGACTAGGAGAGGTATTTGTCTCTAAATAGAATTTGTCTCACCATAGCTGACGTTTTTACGAACATTCATGGTAGTTCATTTAGTCGCGTTCTGCGATCTATATTCTTGGTTACGGTTTGTTCTAACTGATTTATTAATTTCAGTTCTTGTTATACATTGTGAGTTTTTTTTTGTTATTGTTGATTCTTCTATTAATTCTATTGATGTTACAACGCCATAAGTGGCCTTTCGAGTTCTTTGTTTGCAATTCCTGGAGATTCATCTATGTTAGTGTATGTGTTTTTCTCTTTGCTTCTTATGAACCTGTCCTCTTAGAATTTGTTTATCATTCATTGTTGTCATTTACTCGTATTGCAGTTGTTGATGGCATCTGAATTTTGTTTTTTTAAAGTTCAGGTAGAGGTTTAATATTTTTATAGGTTTATAGCGTTTAAGCAAAGCTGTGAGTGTGTTAGCCTCTATTCTGTGGACATTTTTAAAATTCTTTTGATGAATTCTCATATAAAGTTTTTTTATCGTTTATATAGGGAATTGCGATGCGTCGTAGCATTTATTTAACTATGTTTAATTCGTATAACACGGACTTCGATATCTTCTTCGATCGATTGAAATGTTTCTTTCCGGTGCTTGTATTTTTGTGATATCTGAATCTAGTACATAATTTCTCAATTATTTTTTTGTTTTATTGTCCTATCTCTTACTTTTCCTTGAACTGCTGTTTGTGATTCAGATAGTTGGTCTTACTTTAGCTGTATTTTAACTGGTGCTGGATGAAAATTATTTGTAGTTTTCTATCTACATACTGTCATAATTTGTTGCAAGCCATTGGAAAGTGAATGGGCTACATTTGTACACTGTTCTTAGTCTATAAGATATCGTCCATTATTTCGCTTCTGTTTTTTAACGTTCGTTTAGGTTCCGCCAGATTTGATTCCTAACATATTATACTCTGTTGTTGCTGCGACGATCGCTACAGTACGTGATCTCGTGCTGATTAGTTATTAGTGTTGCAGATTTTGGAACGATAGTATGTTGATGACTGTGTTATAGTACTTTTAGACGTTCATCTTGTAATTTAACATAGTAAGATTTCTTGTAACACAAACTAAGAGAATCTCGTTATGGCACCCTTGTGCCCTTGGGCTACGAGGGATATACAATTTTGTTGAAATATGAGATTTGGAAGTTATATACTATTTTAAGAAACTAGAAAACAAATTGCTATTATGAATAATATTCAATAATGAGCAGTCATTTATGACTAACTGTTTATAAATATGATTATGGTGGGTTACGATAGATACTCCTCATTCACATATTCGTTTGATCTAAGATTTTTTTTAATGCGAGTTGCTCTATGTGTGAGTTGACAAGTGAAATTTATATGACTTCAGTGAGATGTATACACTAATATGAAGTATACCATTTTATTTAAGTAACATTAGAAACTCCCTACCCATTCCTATATATATATTATTTATTATTTTTTGTATATCTATATATAATTTATAGTTATATATATTAGGTGATAATTTGGTTTAAATACAACTCAATTCAAAACTAAACTAGTTTGATATAAGGAGAAATCGAGGAATACATTGTTGGAGCAGTGGTTTATATCCAATTCTAGAATAGTCTGTCGGATTCGTAAAGGATATACCCGTTGATATAATAATAGTAACATTAAAACTTGAAAATAAATTTTCATCTTGTAAAAGATAACTTTATATATACTTCAAAATTACTGATAATTATTGGAACATAGCTTTGTAAATAAGTCAAATCCGATTAAATAAGTATTGTGGATCGTCCCTGTGTGTTTATAAGACTTTCTGAACTCGTTGATAAGGTTGGGGAGAAATGGATGAGAGAAAAAATGGATCAGTTCTAAGGTGTATATTATGAAGTTTCTAATTTGTTTTGTAATAGTGATTATTGTAATATATTAGTTGCGAGCATTTAGAGGAAGCCTCTTATTAGAGATTTACATGGGTGTTTTGGATACAGTGTAAAACAATCAAGTTGATTAAATATTCACTGTATACTCTTTTGTGACTAAAATTTGGTCTTATAGAATATAAATTATGTTAATTAATTTCAATTAAAGAGCTATTATGAATATTGTAAATCCCTACAAAAGATGGTATAACTTGCGGCCGCAATCATGTGTGTAGAGACTGGTAGTAAGTGGTGTGTACTGCTTATTCAGGCTTGGTTGTCGTTCAGAGTGAGGAATAACGGGAAGGGTTAAGTGTACTGATATTATATGATTAAAAATACATCTTTGTATTAATAATATAAATAAGATGAGGAAAAAGAAAATAAAAATGTTTAAGGCTCCCAAGCTTCAATAATTATTTATTAGGGATTCCTGATTATTTTATATACACCGTTATATTCTTGAAGATCAAATCACTGCTTGGTTCTCGTGAGCTTCAGAAAATGCACACTAAACAATTTGAATAATGATTGTAAATATATTACAAAATAATATAATTAATATTATATAAATATAAATAATATATAAATATTTATATATCTAAATAATTTAATTTTATATTATTAAATACAATAAACTAATATATAATATTTAATTAATATTAAGATAATTATTAAAAATCTCTTATCTTAGAATTAATAAATATATATTTATTATAGAATAATTCTAAATAATTATATAATAATAAAATTGGCAATATCAAAAAAAAAGTTAACTGTCGACTCTATCAATATATAAATAATAATAGCCGACATTTTTATAATTTTTTATTTATTTTTCTATCTGGTTTGTTGGTCATTTTATCATATTCCATAACCGAATGCAATATATATGCTAAGGTTCCAATGTTCTTTTCGGTGTCGCTAATATGTAGTTGTTTGTTGTATAGATTGTGATATGCTTCTTATGTATTTGTGTATCCTTTGTGCTGTAGAAACACATGATAAAGAAGATGGGTATCTTAAGAGAGGTGTTTTAGTCGATAGTAGTAGATTAATCATCATGTGGTGTTATATTTCCGTCTCTTTTGTAGTTATTTTTGTTGATGCATAATATTGAGTTCATTTGTAGTGTTGACAGATAAAAACAACAGTTTGTTCTAGGTATTTCAATATATTTTACGCGAATGTGTAAACTAGATGCTATTAATTTATATTATGATTTCTAATAGGCATTAAGACTACTACTATACTACTTACTACTTTCTTACATAAGACAGAAATAATACTGAGTCTCACAATCTTCACAACTGATAAATTCGAACGAATACAAGTGAAAGCGTTATTACTGTGGAGTTAGATCTACTAAAATTTTACTAATAAGATAATTAATGCATTTATTAGGCCTATTGAATTATATTCATAGTATATTCTAATCTCTTTCTTCCAAAAAATAAAAATCAGAACTTTTATTAAAAACATAAATTATCTCAAATTTTATTTATAAGGTTTTCATTTTTGGCTTCCACTTAATCTATATTAATTCCCTCTGACTTCTTTCATTTTTCTTCAGTGTAACATCATCTACATTACGTATCTTTAAATTTATGACTAAGTTAACTGCTCTTAACTTATCATTAATTATCAATAATCATCAATTTAACTAGCAATTCGATAGATTTTCAAACATTCATGATAATAAAATTATTCTTAAAAAATTTTGAGTAATAGTTATGCAACTAGTAACTTATACTCCTTCTGTATATACTTGAATTTAACATGAGTAATTATGCTCACTGAAATAAAATTAAGGTCAAATGAAAAAGACCAAGGAAGCTTAATTTGTATTTCTGATCTTGGTAATTTTTCAAACCATTTTGAAAACAATCTTTCGTGAGTCATCAAATTCATATTACTTTTTCTATATGTGTACTGGCTTGTTTTTCCCGTTTCGAAATCTAAGCTATGTATTTATATTATAATATTTTATATTTATATTTTATTCTATATTATTATTTCTTTATTATTCATATATTCTTTCTATATATATTTTATATAATATATTTATTATATACTAATTATATTTCTATTACTATATATATATAATATCATATCTAAGTATAGGACATCAATTTTTTTAACAAAAATAGCATTTCGTTATTATTTTAGGTTGATAAAAAAGCAGAGCAATTACGTAAGCGATTATCGGAATAAACACTCAGCCGCATTCAAAAATCAAAATCTGAAACCAAAGCCTGCGTGCGCCAATTGGTATGTAGTCAATAGTTATTACGAGATCTAACGATCGTTCAATTTTTATAATGTAATAATTAATTTCCGAACTTTAATTTATTGCGCGGGAATAGTATAAGTAATATGTATTACTTATACATCTCCCTAGTAAGTTTCTTAATATGTAGGTATGTTATATATCTAAAGAGTCTATAATATGTACTTAGTAACTAGCTCTATCTATTCTAACTTAAATAGGCGAGTAGTAATACACGGGTAATATTGCCAGTATTTGCAAACAAGGTTAGTATATATAATTTATGTAATTGTGTTCTAAAAGAACTAGTTTGTTCTATTGATGCGTGTATATATTAGGACGTATATGTGCTGTGATGCTATTCAACTTATTACCGTATCCGATTCTATTGTTATTATACTTAAAATACCTATACTCATTTAGTTGGCTATAGTTCGAGTCTTCCTCTAATTAATTTTAACTATATATCTTATTATATTTAATATTTTCTCAATATGAGCTACATACTGTTAGGTTTGTGGCTAAAAGTTATATAGGTAATGATATTATTTCTTTATAATTAAGATTTAAAATTAAACTCTCTATCTAATTCCTCATAGGTCTAAATTTTGAATTACTGTAAGCAGAATCTCGATTTTGGGTTGTTTAATGAATTTTAAGTGCATTTACCTATTCGGAAAAAGTGACTACAGGGTAAAGTGATCATTTCTCCATCTCTCTCTAACTTCTGCTCTTGCTATGAAGTAGAAATAATGATAGTGATAATAAAATATGTAGTATTATAATATAAATCGTTCCTGAAATTTGTATTATATTCAATATTTGGTAAATAGCATAATATTTATTAACTACCAGCTTGTACGTTATATTATCGTTTTTTCCCATACGTCTATAATTAGGCTATAATTCTCAGTATATACTATATTATTCTCACGTTGATATAGTAAGTTATTAGTTTTAAATTGATATTCCAACCTTATTATTAATTACACTCACCAAATTAATAAGATGTGTCTGGCATCGTTTTGAATAGGTTTGTTGTATTATACTTACATAGTCTGTATTTTAAAAATAAAAGGAACAGAAATGAAAGTATTATTATAAATTATTTAAAATATAGGTAGCTTTTTTGACTGATTTCCAATACATCACATTTTTTGTTTTTAAGTCATTCTTTATCGGTTTTGTATCTCTCAAATTATATCAATCCTGATTCGTTGCATTGGCACAGCGAGTTTCGCATATTTTATTCTTTCTTGCTACTTAAGAATAAGTTTATTTTTTCTTCAAAATTTTTGATCCTCTTTAGATATTATATGAATTTTTTTCTAGAAATACTGATATTTATATATTTATATCAGTTTGCACTAACTGAATATTTTGTAAATTTGGAAGAAAATCTTAGGACCAAAGTATATAGAAAATAACGTTATAAGTTATAAATATTTATATTGGATATTATTTTAATTTTATTACTATCTTATGATAAGCATTATATTGAATATCACCTCTTGTGCTGCATCCCGTTCCTATACTGACATTCCTGATTCTTAACTTTTCTAGGCAGTCTGCCACTAATTATTTATATCGAAAAAGCGGTTTTTAAGATTAACGGTTTAAAAAAATTTATTCTTTCTCTCTCTACCTCTCACTATGATTGGGTAGATTTACTTTCCTTTTGTTAAATATTTTTAGCTAGAGTACGTAATTCAGTACGATTACAAATATGTAAACCATTGTGCTGGTGGAATTTTTCTTTAGCGCTATGTTTGAGATATTCAGAAACAGGGTATACTTACTTACTACTCATTTTATCTTTAATCCTAAAGACTGAGCATGAGGTGGTGCGGATACTTCCATATTCTCGTATAAAGTCATCTTCTGCGTGGGAGTGAAGCTCAGATCAGCTACTAGATCGGCATAAGCTCGTAACATAATTTTAGACTCTTCCTACTACCTCTTTGCTTATATCTTGCTTGGCTCCTTCTTTCCTCTTTGTTGATTTTTGGTACTCTGACTGTGCTTTTACGATGGCGAACTATTCAATGTGAAACAGCTTATGTGCTGCCTATGGAGTGGTTTATCTCCTCCAAGTGCTAATTTTCTCGCGCATGCGGATTTTTGAATTGTTCTGACGAGCTCGGTCGGCACTGAGTAGACTCTCGTCGTTCATCTACTGCGCTGTTAAACTATGTATAAAGGCAACGTTTCAGTGTGCAGTACGATTCTACTGCTTTTTGCGCGTATGTTCTGCTTTCCAGCGCGTATGGAGAATTGACTGAGTATGTTTTGTTTTTTTATTTGTTGTAATTTTTTATCGTTTTTGTGTTCAAATGTTTCAGGAAATTTCTCTGGTTTTTGAATTTGTGTGTTCTCAGAAACTAAAATCAGGCAGAGGCGCGACTTTGGTACTTACTGGTTAAAGTATCCCGTATGGGCAAATCCGCTTCGCCTTTGACGCATCGCGGCACGCACTGTAGCATTTTCAATTTTCCTCAGTGAACTAATATAAGACAAGTAGCTAGAATCCAATCTGGTGCGTTATGGTTATGTATATTAAACTGCTTTTCCTCACTCATTTTTGTTGTGGTGTATATTTGGATACTTCAAAACTGTCTATTATTCATTGTGTATCTTATTTTTTCTACATCATCATCTAACCCTCATGCATTTATAACTCACTGAACATTGAAATATACTTTATTCCAATTCGTTAACTTAATACTATTATACTACTCAGTCTTATTTTCATATTTATTTAGTTAGTTGCATAAATAAATCCCTCTCGCATAGTTGCATAATATTATTCAGTAATTCATTTCTTACGATTTCATACTTATTCTATCAAATTAATATTTGGTTACCTTGGAACTCTTTCTTTTTCTTGACCTATGCTATTACCATATAAGTTGATCTTCCATAACTATTCTTGACAACGCCTTTCTCTTTAGCCTGATTATATCCTTACTCACTAAATGGAAATCCTATTATCCCATGATTTCAGTTCTCTTCCTTTTTCCTAATTGTAGCTTATGTCTCCCTTATCGTGATTTATAATTATCTCTCCCCTATCACTATATCTCTGTTCCTTGCAAACTTCCCTATACTTACTTTCTCTTTTTTATCCTTATCATTCACTAGACCTTCTTATATATTATTTCAACACTCAATTTAAAAATTCTCCTTCTTAGTAAATATTTATTATTTGACTTTTGTTTTTTTGTTACCTGCATGTTGCTTTCTGGCTTCATAAAGCGTTGTTTGTATTAGTTGTGTGTATTAAGTTTATTTTTGGCGAAGAAAACGGTCGGTTTCAAATATTTCATATTTTTAAACGTTCATTAGCACTGAGCTATTTAAACGTTGGTTTGTATTGTAGAGGATTGAAACATACTCGTTTTTAACTAAACTTCAAAGACATTGAAGTTTATTAAATTTCTATTATATAATTTAGAAAGACTTACCTAACTTTATGTACTAATTTTCTCAACAGTTGCATAAATTTCTTGAGATCTATTTACGAAAGTTTAAAATATATTTTTTATAAAGTTTCTTTTAGTTTTATTATGTTTCATTATTAATCAATTTTAATAATATATATTATATATATTGAATTTAATATATTTACTATATATATATATTATATTTTTATTCTATATATTATTTAATCTTATAATATTATATATTATATACTATATTATTCTTCTTATATATTATTTATATATATTATTTATATTACTATATGACTTTTGCTATTATTTTATATGTGCAGTAGTTATTTCTGTTTGATATCTTGAGAGTTAAAAAAGTAAAGTCTTTATCTATTTATTATATTATATTTTTTATTATTTGTATTATCTTTTTTTATTTTATATATATTTTATTCTATTATATTATTAAGTTATTAATATATCATTTATTATTTTAATGTGCAGTTTATTTCTGTTTGATATATATTTGTTTTTTTTTGATTGATAAATATTATTTTTATTTTTTTTTTATTTTTTATTTTATTTTATATGATATATATTATATTATATAGGAAGATATATAGATATAGATATTATAATATATAGATATACTATATTATATATTATATTTAATAATATATTTATATATATAATATTAATAATCATATATATATAAAATTTAAATATATATTTTATTTTTATATAATATATTACTGTATATATATATATAATTAATATATATATCTATATTTTTTTATTTTCTCTTGCCTGTCTTTTTGTATTTTTAAATTTTCTTTATTTTTTACAAATTATTTACTTTCGTAATTTTTTTAATTTATTTTGTTTGTTTATGTTGGTTGCATGTATTATATAGGAGGATCAAGAATCTGGGTTTTTGTGTACCTTATATATAATATAATATATAGTAGTAGTAGTAGGGATACATTTCTAATATTTCTTTATTTTTAATAGATTAAATAAAAAGAAAGAATGATTAACTATGAAATGTGTATATTAATAATGATATATAGATGTATGAATACTTTTACGTTGTTTGAAAAAATATTTCTAGCTTATGCTCATAACATTACTATTTAATATAAATCAATTTGGAATAGTAGTGGTTTGAACATCAAACTATCCGGTCTGAATTATTTAATAAGCTTATCATACACAAGTATTATTTTATTATTAAGTGTATATATATATACAAATTTAATTTTTAATAATATTAAAATAATCTAACTAATAGTAACCTCAAAATTACTCTAAGCCAGCGGTTTCCTTTTTGCTTTTGCTTTACTAGGCCTTTATAATTTATTTTTTGCTTTCGCGGATCGCATATTATAAATTTTGCGAAAATCACTATAATAGTGTACTGTCGCACACATCTATTACATTTTAGCATATAATACGCCCGCATTATAGAATTATATTATTGTATGTTTTTTATGATTAATATATATGACATATAAATTAAGATCAATAAACTATTAAATTTCTATACTATCTATAATTGAATTAGAGTGGGACGGAGAAATTGAAAGATTGTCGAAGCATGAGACAGAGAAAGCGACAAAGAGATAAGATTAACGACAGTGGATGGCAAGCAGAGAAGACGAGAGACGACGCGAAGAAAGCTTGAAGACACGCACGCAGAAGAGAGATGTGTTTTTTTATAATCATCTTTCTTTGTAGTGGATTATTCGCAGGAAGAAGATATTTTTATATTTCCGTCACTATCATAATTATCACCTTTTATATAATATGATATTCATATAATAATATAAACGAATTTATACATTTTTAACTAACTAAAACCAGTCGAACCACCGTATATAATAATAAAGTTGATTATTTTGGTTAATTAGAGTACCATCTTAAGCGTTATATTTTATTATACTAATGCTTTTTTGTTTAATATATATATACTATATATAGTATATATTAATATTTTATTTATTTCTATATATTTTAATATATTATTATTGAACATAATAATTAGTTAAGTATGTTTCGAAGAACTTTTTTGAAGTACTATTTGGATTCCCGGGACCATTTGGGTGTAATTAGCAACTACGGTGACCCGAGTTATTTGAGTAAATTGTGGCTACGTATTAATTATAATGAAATTCCAAGATCGGAAATGTGAATCATTAAATAATAATGCCCCTAATGAACTCTCAATTGTCCTAAAGAGGGTGATAATATAACAGATTTATGTGATTTTAATTTAATGCGTCGACGCTAGAATATGAACAGTGCATGTGATAAATCGCTTGTTAATCGTCGTTTGGTATCTTTATACACTAAGTGTCGATCTCAACATCTACTTTGCATACATAAGTGTACAATAAGCAAAGTAAACTCTAAATTCTGGAAAGGTATATTATAACAATATTCATTATCATTTATTTATAATAAATTAAGAATTAATTACATTTTCCATAAGAAGACAATTTTTCCTATCGTTAAGAAATACGTAGCGAAGGCATAATGATGTCCACTACAGGTTATATAACAAATGTTGAAATGTAGATATATCACATTACCCAGTCTAGCAATACACGCCTCTATTCTCTGCTGAACCGTACTCACATTGTATTCGTGTACGAGACTACGTTTCAAAATATTAATGTGTGTGTGATACGAATATGTTGTACACATTGAATTAGTGATCTATGCGAGCCGTTAATCCTCTTACTCGTGCAGTACTCGACTCTTTCATACTTGTTCGCTTAATATTAGTATAATAATACCATAAAATGTTTCAGGTGAATCATATCCTCCTAACAAGAGAAAAATCCTCATATGCTATATTCTTAGGTCTGGAGACCTACGTGGGCTCAAGTTCTGTACTCTTCATTCAAGACAATATCCAAGTCTGGCGTGGATATCAGTGTCTTATAATAGTTAACGGTATAAAGCTTACATATAATGAAATTTGGCTGGAGCGCTCGTCGTGCTGTGAAATATAACTATCATTTTCTGAATCTTAATAATATCGTATTTCTTGTTTAGCTGCTCTGATCTTTCCCATTAAAGATAGTTGGTTAAAATAATGTGCAAGTTCATGTTAGAAATTGGCGATTAAACGTATCCATTGTTATAGCCTCGCTGCTACTAACTCACAAGAAATTGGATCTTCTAAAATATGGTTAGCTCAAACAATATCCGCACCCATAGCCATTTAGTGGTAAGACGCTGGTGTTTTTACTTTCCTTCTCCGTATTGCGCTCTGCTTGCGCTTTCTCACTATTTCTCTCTCAGATAATATGTTGGGTATTTTCATCACCCAATTTCGTATTCGAATTATACTTTGGAAGCTTCGATATATGCGTTCTCTTAGGATAAAATTTGCCTCTCGGTTGTGAACAATTAATATTACTGCTATAATCTGGTGAGTGATTTAGTTCCTGTCAATTTTCTGATTGCATATATCATCGACAACAAAGACTACTTATCACTTTAGCAGGAAAATCTATGTTGGTTACATAATCCTATATCTCTCAGTGCTTGCAACTCGTTTGGAATGTGATATAGGGTTATATCAAGAAGGTTTGATTTTTATCATATAACATCTGAAACTGTCGAATGACTTAATTTTGTAGTGGTGCAGTATCTCATCTTTTACTGATACTTATTTAAAGGCTTAGTACATTCGAAGTTGTGTCTTAGCGAATCTGAGCGAAAGGGCTTGACCCTAGTTTATTCGACATCTTTGTGAGTTTGATATACTGGTGATCGCGAAGGTACGCAGTGTCCAATCCTTCTTGCATTTCTCTATTAAGTATATGGGCGTTTTTTTATATAACTTCTGTTTCTCTAGCAGCACGTTGATTCAGGACGCATTGACAAGACATAGCGATGGATTGCGGTGATATAGCATATTAGAAGCGTACTTGATTTCTATTCTCAAGAAGAACCGCACATAGCGCTGCTCATGAAAAATTACCGGGTTCGTTTTACTGAACCATTTTACCCATGAAAATAGCACTTTATTCTGCACTCATAATTCTGCTATTGTGTATATATTTCGATATGTATTTGTAAAATATTGAAGTACAATCACTTTGTATACCAATTTAATTGTCCTCGACTCATACGTGACTAGTATATACCGATATTTTTTATATACAAGGCGACGTTGAGAAAGCAGGAATTATTAAATACATATATATTATATACGTATGTATATATATATTACACTTTTACACTCGTGTATATATATTTTTTTGTGCTATATTTAATTACTAATGATGAAGATATTACGTAGAGCACAGTAACGTGGACATTGGATTCGTAGATTAGTGCAGATAACGTAGTTACCCTATAATTAGTTCTAAATCCACAGATTTGTGCATATGATGATATAACGAGTGTTCGTGTTATTCGGTGAGTCAATGTGTTCTATATTGGGAGGTCAATATTTTTGCCCGGTTGGTACTAACGAAATTATTCGTACTCTGAGTTATTTTTTCGAATATATTAGAATATAAAAATTTGCTATCGTAATTTTAATTGAAATAAATTATTACTGAAATATTACATGCAATATATTAATAATAATATTTATTAATAATATTTAATAATTAGTATAATTAATAATAAATATTATTAATAATATAATATAATAATATATATATATAATTAATTATAGTATATTAATATATATATATATATAATAATATTATATATTCTTATATTATATTAATATATTATATATTAATATATATATAATTATAATTAATTATATATATATATAATATTTATAGTTATATATATCCTACTCTATGGGGGGTGGTATAAAATAGCCTGGGTTCCATACCAAATCTTTATCATGAACCTCATAAGATAATTATCATTTTATATATACTATTTACCCTATATAAGTACTATGCTACTGTTCATGCCTTTTCGTTTATGCGTGCTAATTACATAACTCCCATATAATTACTTAGGAACAACATAATAGATATCAATTATATCAGATACTATATAACTAATATATACCTTTCGTAGATACAACTAATAACTTCAAGATCCTACTATACTCACTTTATCTTAACTTAATATACGATGAATAGGGAGCAAATTATTTGTCCACATAGCTATGTCTGGCGCTGTTACTGTATTTAGAAGGCTCATAATAGGTACGATGGTGAGTTACTATGTAGACATATATTTGGATGCCCATATCTTCAATCACCTCACATATATTAATATTAACTTTTGCCCAGACTTGGCATAATAATTTAGCAATGTACTTTATATATAAGACATTAGGTAGGATCTTCCTCAAGAAAAATTGAGGGAAACGTAAAGTAATATTTATGGATTTTTTCGTGAAAACGAAAATATTTCCCTTTACTCACAAAAAAGGTCTGAATGCAAAATGACAAAATATATCAATATTTATATTTGTCGACAGGTCAATATTCAATGAAGGAAATCTCTTGATCATTCTTTTCAATTTTTGATTTCTGCCAAATGAAAGTTTCTAAGTATCTTGATAGGTTTCCTTATATTTACCACTCTTTGGTAATGATGATTTTATCTGTAAAGATATGAAATTATTTATTTTTTCATTATTTCGTTAATATGTTATTATTCATTTAATTATATATTATATGCTTACTCTTGCTTAGGTTAGGTTATGTTACGTTACGTTACGTTAGGTAAGGATAGGGTAGTGATAGTATAGGTTAGGGTTAGGTAAGGATAGGTTAGGTCCCGGTTATATATGTTAGGTTATTACTATTTGATATACTGTGATCTCCTTTCTAGATATGTTTTAAAACATTGTAGTGTATTTCCCCTAATTCCCATTTGTATAAATTTTCTCAGAAATATAATAAACGATCTATTGTATCAAAGCCTTAGTACAGATATAAATAATAGGCGCAGATGCGTATTTATGTTCTTATATTTTGTCATATATTTTTTCCATCAAACAAACAAGGGCTTCAGTTGTAGACCTATTTTTCCTAAAGCCAAATTGATGGTCGTTAAGAATGTTATTCATCGATTAAGAGTCTTGCTGTCATGCGCTTCAAAAACAATAATTTTTCCAAATATTTGTGTGATATTCATTTGAAATTGAGATCGGTCTCTAGTTTATAGGATCATGTTTATCACCTTTTTTTTATGGCACAGGGTGACACGAGCTTTTAAAGTTTCTGGGAAATTTCGTGATGAAGGGACGTGTTAAGAGGCTTTTAAAGAGAGAGTCATTATGTGGCATTTTTTGTAAAGTAGTCTTGGAATGGTAAAAGATCGCATTTCTCTTATTTTTTAGTTCAGCGATTAATAATAATAATAAAAAATAATAATAATCAATAAAATAATCAATGTTGGTAATATATACTAATACTAATAATAATCTAATAATAATAATAAGTAATAACTAATAATAATATATATCAATAATAATAATAAATAATAATAATATTTTAGCCTGTCTATAATTGGAGGAAGACTGCGCCTACCATTATAGTATATATATATATATATATAATATTATATATATATATAATTTATAATATTAATATATATACTATATATATAATATAATATTATATAGTAATATTATATATATTTATAAGTATTTATATTATATATTATATACTATATATTATATATTATATATATATTATATATATATATATATAATATATTAATATAATATATTATATGTGTGTGTGTGTGTATATATGCGTGTGCGAGTGTAGGTGTGTGTGTGACACGCGAGTGTTGTATTGCTTTAATAAATTTTGACTGGAGGGAAGGCTATTGAATTTAATCTTCAAAATGTAGACGAATTTATTTTTCAAAAACTTAAAAAAAATGGGTTCCAACCTTCTCTTTGTTCTCTTTTTCTTTATTTTATGTATTAAAAAAATCAATCACATAATTACCTTATTTTATTTATTTATTTATTTTATTTATCTTATGTTATTTATTTATCTTATCCTATATTTATTTATTTACCATATAATTTTTATATTATATATATATCTAATAATTTTATTTATGTTATTTATTTTTTTTATTTATATATTTTTATTTCTATTTATTGTATTTATTCTTATTTAATTTTTATTATTTATTATTTATTTATTTAATTTATTTTTTTATTTCATATATATATAAGTATATATATATTATATATATATATTATATATTATATAGTATATATTATATAATATATTATATATATATATATAATATATATATAGTATATATATACGGTTATTTATTTATATAGATTATCTTTATTATTGTTATTATTAATTAATTTATTATAATTTATCTCTTAATTAGTTAGTTTATTTAATATTAACTAAATAATATATATATATATATATATATAGTTACTTATATATATCATATATATTATACTATTATATATACCAATAATATATATATATATATACGTATATATATATATATATATGAAGAAGATGTATCGCAAAGAGTGTATTGGGTGAATGGAGAGTATTAAATTAATTGCCTGAAATTATATCAAAGGAGGAGGGAGACCTTTCCCTCCTCAAAAGAAGACCTTTCCCCCTCAAAAGGAGACCTTCCCCTCCCTCAAAAGGACACATTCCCCTCCCTCAAAAGGAGACCATTCCCTCCCCCAAAAGGATCTTTTTCCCTCCCTCAAAAAGAGACCCTTCCCTCCTCCAAAAAAGAACAGACCATTCCCTCCCTCCAATGGAGACTTCCCCTGACTCAAAAGGAGACTTTTCCCTCCCCCAAAAGGAGACCTTTTCCACCCTGAAAAGGAAACATTTGCCTCCTTCAAAAGGATCTCTTTCCCTCCCTCATAAAGAGACCCTTCCCTCCCTCAAAAGCAGATCTTTCCCTCCCTTAAACAAGAGACCTTTCCCTCCCTCAAAAGGATCAAAAGGAGACCATTCCCTCCTTCAAAAAAGAACCTCCACAATTTGTTCCTAAAATTATTATCAATTTTTCTAATTCCATAATTATATAATTGCGAAATAAAAGCCAAATTGATCGGGATAATGGACGAGTCTTATAACCAACACACGAAAAAGAAGCAAAAAAATTGTCTTGTATATATGATACAGTAAATATAATTAAATTTATGAGTATTATAGATAATTTGCCGGCAAATATAATAAATACTCAATTCCAAGTTATATACTATATATATATATATAATAATCTTTAATATTTTAAGATTTATATATATATATATATATCATATATATACTATATATACTATAATATATACTATATAATAATATATTGTGTGGTGGTGTGTGTGTGTGTGTGTCCTCTCACTTGTATCCGCTTGCATTATTTGGGTTTAATTGTGAAATTGATTATATGACTACATTAATAATCATAATACTACAATTTCAAGGCAACATGACGGCAATGGTTAGAGCGATATTCGCAGACAAAGGAGCTGGGGTTCGATCCATGTCCGAATCCTGGTAGTAATTGCTAGAGAAGTTACCCTTCTAAAATAGCGGCAATGCTCATGAGTGTGTAAGCTTTTTTTTTTCAAATTAACATTTATTACCATCACCGATTTATTAAATTTACTCTATATATATATATAATATAATACTATATATATATATATTATATAGTAAATATATATATTATATATATTATATATACTTATATTCTATATATATATATCTACTATATATATATATATATAATATATATAATATATATATAATATATATATATATGTATATATATATATATATATATATTATATCATATTATAATTATTATATATATATATATATATAGATAAGTTTATATATATATATAACCTATAATATTATAATTACATAAGGACATTTTTTTTTAATGTTTCTGGCTTGGGCGTTGTAAGAGTTTTCTATTTTTCTATTTTACCTTTCAGTTAAAAACTCAACAGTTTGCTCAAACTCATTCCTTATTGTCATTTGTGCCTGTCTGTTTCTTGCCTCACTTAATAATGGGACATTCTGAATGAAATCGTTGGACAAGATAAAAGGATAATTATGGTATTAAGTCGCTAAGCCGAGGTAGCGTTTTTCGTGATAAAAATGTTGCGAATTTTATAAAATAAATGCAGAGGTTGAAATTATGTTTTTATGACGCTTGACGCATCTTCACAATTCATCTTATTCTTAATATTAATTTATCTACATTGGAAAACACTTCATATGGTTACAACTGCTGTTCTTACTTCTCTCTCTCTCTCTCTCTCTCTCTCTCTCTCTCTCTCTCTCCCCCTCGTCCCTCTTCTCTCTCTCTCTCTCTCTCTCTCTCTCTCTCTCATATACAAGTAAAGGGGTTTTAAAGATTCTGACCTCTATTGTCACCCTTTGTGACTTACGTCTGGAAACTCAGTTATCCACTTCGTCCAGATATATTCAATTCAGTGCCTCTTTTGTAAGCATTCTGGAAAATTGTTTATGCTGTCAAGTATTTGTGTTAGTTAGATTGTGGTCAAAGCAGTTTTGGAGTAATAAATATGGTTAGTTGATCAGGAATATTCTCCGGAGAAATTGTCTGAATAATTCAAATAATTTTTGTTACATTTATAATTACTTCGTTCACAGAACACAAAACTGTAATTTTTCAATATCTCTATCAATATCTCTGTTTGTTAGGAACACACATAAAATGTGTGTTCCTAATAATAATGTGTTAGGAATACACATTATTGTGTTTTAAAAGTTACATATGGTTTTAACAAATGAGTCAAATTAAAGTTACTGTTTTCCATACTCTATTACTTCTCGAAGAACTTAGAAACACTGAATGAAGAACAGTTCAAAAGGCTTAACCAAGACATTAAAGTAATGGAAAGAACATTTCAATGACGATCAAAAGATCATATCAAACTTTTCTTGGTTCTTATAAAAATAGACCTAAAAAATAAAAATGAATAATTATTGTTGTCTACAATGGCAAGGGTGGTATTCGTATAAGGCTAATTTACCTTTATATATAGAAAGGAATTTTTTTAAAGAAATATAACATTCACATTGCTTAATATAATTGATGTGATAATTTGTGAAATTTATTTATATATTTTTTATTAAATTTATTTATTTATTTTCTATTTATTTATTAATTATTCAGTTATTGATCAATAATTTTAGATTACGCAATATTTGGATGAATATATCTGATCCTTAAGAAAATGAAATCGGAAATCTGGAAGAAGGATGATATGTTTCTATGACTTAGTAACTCTATGTTGTATGAAAAGTAATTAGAATAGAATTTAAATGCTTTGTTTTTATTCACATTCTTGTACAGAATATCATAAAATCTATAAGATAAAATCCTTCCTCGGAGGAGAGGGATTCTATACCCGTATAAATTATATATATTATATATTTACTTGTATAGTTAAGGAGAAAAACAGAAGCATGTAAATTATATTAAAAGTTGTATAAAGTAGTATTTAGGTTCGAGGGCAAGCGTGCCACGAGTTGGTAAGCCCTGAAATATTGTTGTATAAGATAGAATGTATCGTAGCATTCGAGAGAGTCTGTCGCTGGTTTCATGTATCTATAAGATGGCATAATGCATTTTTTCAACTGTTGGGATGTATCATTAGTCATTTTAAATATGTCCATTTTGTGTATAAGTCCTTTTGGAGCCTTACTAGCGGTTTACATAGATCCTATACCTCACACTTATAAAATCAATCTTGTACTTCAAGACAAGAGTAACCATTTTTCAATTTTGCATAATGCATTTGCGTCGAGAAATTTCAAATTAACTTCTTTAATACTAGAAATTTCCCGAGATCATGAGGTACAAAAATGTGTGCTTTTGAAGCAGCTAGTTCCTAATTATAACGTTTCTCTTTTTCATGATGCACTTTATAATTGCGATTTGGATTTCATAGATCGAATATAGAGTCCATATCTATATATATTATAATTATATATTATATATTATATATATATATATTATATATATATATATAAATATATATATATTAATATTTATATATATATTAATATATATATATAATATATGATAATTATATATTATATATATTATTATAATATATATATATATATATATATATAGTAATATATATATATAGATTTATATATATATATATATTATATATAATATATATATATATATATATTATATATATATATATATATATATATATATATATTATAAATATATATATAAATATATATATATATATTTATTATATTATATATATATATATATATATATTATATATTTATATATATATATATATATATATATATATATATATATAATATATATATATATACCCCAAATACTTTAGGTAGAATTAAAATTCTTTAAATTAATATTATTAATAATTATATGTAAATAGCAGTATATATATGTACATATTTATATACTATTTATATAGATAATATTATATATATATATATACATATATATATATATATATATATTATAATATAATATATATATATATAATATATAATATAATTAATATTATATATTAATATATATATATTATATATATATATAATATTTATATACATAATATATATATATACATAATATCTATATTAATATATTATATATATATAGATATATATATATAAATATATTATTATATTATATATTAATATATTATATTATTATATATTATATATATTATATATATATATTAATATATATAATTAATATATATGTATATAATATATATAGATATAGATTATATTTTATATATGTATATATGTATATATATATATATATATATTATGATTTTATATATATATAATATTAAAATTAAATATATTAAATATATAGTATATATATAATTATATACATATATATATAATATAGTATATATATATATATATATATATATTATAATATTATATATAATATATAGATTATAATATTATTATTGATATATTATTATTCCTAATTATATATTTATATATTAATATAAAGGAGGAAAATAATGGAATAATGCACTCAATTTATCAAAGATATTATCTTGAAAAAAAAAAATAAATAATATCAGTGAAACTTAGTAAAAGTGTAAAATAATTGAGTTTTCTTCAGTGAATCTAATTGAAATTAAGTTGACAACCGTAACTAACTAACCTCAACCTTTACTTATACCAGCGTTTACTAACAGCTGTAACCTAACAATTCCAAGGAAAAAAAAAGGTTTCAAAAGTGAAAAGGACTATTCTAAGTTCAACACTGAAGTGGAAATAACCTTATAAAAAGGTAAGATTAACCTAATACAACATACAAAACACTATTAATGATTACAGCTCAAAAAAATTTTCGTAGTTAAAATAAAAAAAGGATTCTGACACTGCACTATAAAACGTTTTATGTATTTTAAAGTTTTATTTCAACAATAAAAGATGAAATTGTAGGAGAAACAAACGCTAATATATATAATTTAGAAATACTGCAACTTATATTGGTGATGAAGATCGTGAGAAAAGATTCTCAAAATTTGCAAAAATATGGTAATTGCTTTTAAGTTTGTGAAGAACCAACAAACCTTATGCATTTATTTATATAATTATATGAAGTTTAAAATTAAATGATTTGCAGTATCCCTATACTATAGTTAGATATATTGAAAGCTAATATTTCATATACGTTAAAATAGATAGCCTCATAATTGATAAACTACTCATTATACTGCTTATAAACTCACAGAAATAAATTAATATTATATTTAATATGTTATAATATTCCATTATCGTAATAATGAGTATTATATATGTAATTAGGAAAAATAAAGAATAGTATTTTAGTAAATTATATATCAATATTTGTGAATTTTTTTATCTGTTCTTATATTACCATAAAATAAATATTTATATAAGTATTTTTAATATATTATTTGTGTAATGTATATATATATATATATATTATGATACTATATATGTAAAGATTGTAATCTGAAAAGGAAACTTAAAGCTACTATACATTGATATATTCTAGCCATTCAAATAATAAAATTATTTAATATGTTTTTACTCTGATATAAATGTACTGTGCTATATATATATAATGTAAGTTAGCAAATCGGAAAGCATGTACCTATTAAACCACAATCAATGTATATATATCATTTAACTTGCATCAATATATTATAAAATAATTGATTATTTTAAATGTTTATATGATATTATATGTGTACTTAATAATGATGAGTTGATAATCGGAATAATATATAAATGAAAGTTTAAAAACATCACATATATAATATATATATATATATATATAATTGCTTAATATTCATATATAAAATATTAAATTATATTTAAGATGTTCACTGAGTAGATGACTTAATGAGTGTAATATCTAGGATAATAATAGCCAAATGATGACAATAAATGCGAGTATATGTTTACAAAGATTTAAAATATTTAATTTTATTTAAATGATATTTGTTATATATATATTTATAATTTATTATTGTTTAGTTGAAGCCTATCTTGTTAATATATTATATGTTATATAATACAGTAATAAAGGATCTACTTTAAAAGACACATCTGATGCATCAAAATATATAAAAATTTATTTTAAATGTTCCCACATGATACATCTTTTGATGGATTATATATATATATATATAATATATTTATATACATATAAATATATATAAATATAAATGATTTAGGCATATATGATTGATCACCAGAATTATATAAAGTATAGAAGTAGACCTTAAGTGTGAAGAAAGACACGTATATAGCTATTACGCATACTTCTAAAAAATTTATTAAATTATTTTTAATATGTTCTATAGAGTGTGGACTGACAAAGTTAACTAAGTGTATATATGTATATATATATAATGTAATCGAATAAAGTATATATATATGGTATAGTATATATACTCATAAAGAAGAATAACACACATATATAATAGCTATTATACGCATATCAATAAATATATATATTTTATAAACATTATATTTTATATAAATGTTTTTATCTGTAAGTTAGTTGTCTAAAGCGGGAAAAAAGTGTAAGTAAAATAAATAAATATTAGTCTTTAATAACTAAATAGACACTATATAATATGCCCTTAACAATCAATAATATTAAATATAATTATTTAATAAGGTATTTACTGTAAGTAATATAATATACAGTTAGTGGCTTATAGTGAGGTATTAATTATGGAAACAGTATAATAATATAATAGATATATTAGATACCCTTATAGAAATACACACATAGCTGATGACGTCTATCAAAATATAAATAATTAATATTTAAATGTTAATTTTTGTAAAGTGTTATAATATATATATATATGAATATATATATATTGTGACTATATATATAATATATATATATATATTCGAATTTGTAATATTATATATAATAATATAATAATATATATATATTTTTTTTTTTGTTACCGAGCAAAAAAGGATAATATTTGTTGCAGCCTTAATTTAAAGTAGTAATAAAACATTATATAAAGACACTTAAAAAGACACTATAATTGATACTTAATATACTATTTATTCCCAAAAATATGGAAAACATATAAATTAATAAAAGAAATTATAAAGCCTTTGAGTTTGTTTTTAGATAGTTTGTACTTACGCACGGATATCAAAATAAAAATTCTAAATCATCTCAACTAAACCCAACATACTAAATGCTTTATCAGCGCCTTTCATCTCAAAAATTTAATTATATTATTAATGTGTGCTGAGTATTTGACTTTTGGAAAATTCATGTAGATTAAATTTAATGGTTTTCAATAATATTCATTTAGCCTTTCTAGTCTTTGAACAACATGAAATTATATCATAATACATTAAGGATATCTAAGCTAGAAACTGTAAAGCAATTATAAATACCGGAGATTATATATATATATATATAATATATATATATATATATTATTTTGCTCTTAATGTGGGTTAATCAGAAAGGGTGAAACTTAAATTACACATACTTACTCTCTAATAAAGAATATAAATTAATATTAAATGTTTATAGAGAGTATGTAAGCTATTGAGTGTAAGGGCTCAGTATAAAGTATAGTGAACTTATATAAAACACACATTACTGATCTAGGCATCCATAATACATGAAAAAAACAGACCCTCTATTAGCGGTAGTTTGTCATGGTGGGTGAATGCTTATAACCATACTAGTTTTCACTTGATATTACCTAAATCATATCTCAATTATTAAATATCGTATAACCTCTAGAATTTATCGGAATATAATATAAGAGATAATATATACTCATATTAGTTATACTGGAGGGAATAATAGGGGAATATAGTAAAACCTAAGCTAAAACTTTCCGTTATGGGTTATATATATTTAGCACTGGTAGTATATATATAATATATAATATTATATATATATTTATATATATATATATTTTTTATATATATAATATATATATAATATAGTATATATATATAAATATAATATATAATATATATGATAATATAATATCATAGTAGTTATATAGTAGGAGATGAGTGTGAGTGACTTTCCGTTGTGAAGATGGCGGATGCTTCTCATCGACTTCCCTGGAGGTATTTGAGCGGAGATGTTCCTCTTCCGAGCACACTTGCTCTCCGAGATTCCTTCTCTTCCGGGTCATCTCAGTGCTAGTTTCGGATAGTAATGAAGAGATATAGTCGATCGATCCGTACGTCGAACTGATCCGCTTACGCTGTCTTGGCTGTCTTAAAGCAAGTACCAAGTTCGGACAGGATC
Source organism: Trachelipus rathkii (assembly GCA_015478945.1). Lineage (NCBI taxonomy): Eukaryota > Metazoa > Arthropoda > Malacostraca > Isopoda > Trachelipodidae > Trachelipus > Trachelipus rathkii. Next base: position 8,775 of record JABUQX010124186.1, on the reverse strand, counting down.
GGGTATTCGGCGGGAGAATAACGGAGCCAGCTCGGGTGACCGGGAGGAGGTGTGACGATGAGCGAAATGAGAGAATTCGAATAGTGACGAGTGAGTACGCGTTCGGTAGAGGTACATTGAGGATATGTGTTGAGTTGTCCCTGCGACTTGAAAGATAAAGTTCCATGTGGAGGGAACTCACGCTGAAGATGTAGCGGGAGAAAGAGAGAGAGATAGTCTGCTCATTCTAGTGTCAGGGAGCCCTGTTCAGGAGGTATGGCTGGGGTATAGAACAGAATATCATCCATAATGTCGTTAGGTTTTGAGAATACCTTTCTTCGAGTGAGAAATTTAACAAACAAATTATTGAGTGTGAGGTATTAAATATTGTTTTGCAATGTTTTCAAATTTTTTTATAATAAACAAATATTTTACTTTTTTTTTTTTTTTTTTTTTTTTTTTTGTGGAATTTAATATTTTATCAAACATTTTAAGAAATAACCTCACACTCAATCCAATTTTCTACCTCAAAAGATTAAGTTTTTTATAATTCGTTTGTTTAATTCTCAGTTGAGAACTATATAAGAGAAAAGAGAGACGACAAAATGAGACTTAGACGAGCATGCAAAATGGATTAGGATATAGAGGAATAGTGAGATTTGAAATAAATAAGTGAGTAAATCAGACAGGAAGAAAAAGAAAATGCTTGATGACGACGATATAGCCAGATCAGGAAAAGGGGAAGGAGAGAAAGAGCGGGAGAGAGAGGAGTTGAAAAACTCGCGATTGAGGAACGGAGCACAGGGAGAGAGAGAGAGTAAGGGACTCTCTGCGACTCTATATCTGATTTTTATTAGTTAATCATGTGGAGAAAAGATGTAGAGTAGAATATTCTTTATAGTGAATAAATGAGTGTTTGTTACCTATCAAAGGTTCTCGGTTATACAGATATAAAGAAGTACAGAGTTGGCAGACGAAAAGGACTAACTTATAATTGGCAACAAGAATTCTTAAGACTCTAGGCTCTAATTATAAAAACTGATGCGAGAGATTATAGTTGCTATTATGTAAATTAACAAATTATAGATAAGAATAAGGCATAAAGACGAACAAAAATGTACCTGATCACACGAAATAGTTAAAAAAGAATTGTCTGTGTTTATGTGAATAGACTGTTCAGGAAGATCTTTAAACTAAATAATTGATATTTAATTATAACAAGATAAAAATGTTATAATTGACCTACACAGGGAATGATATATTAAGGAACAATATTTGTTCATTAAGAATATAGTATCAACGGAGATAACGTAGAGTGAAGAGGCATTGTGTATGTTTATATGTAGTAAAATACTTATAATATGCTAAATAATGAGAATATAAAAGGGTTGGGCTTAATACCTGGATAAAGCGCAGAAAACAAGTTTACCCTCGAGTGGATATGTATACAACATGAAATGTCTAAAGCCAACTCAATACAATACTTTCACACTAATTTAAATATAGAAATAAACGGTATATAACGACATGAATGCGTAAATACAACATTAGAGTGTGAAACAATAGGTATCAATATATATATATATATAAATAGGTGGGGCATAAGGATAAAGACTCAAAAATATATAAAGATCAAAATCGATAAGCAGAGTAAGATAAGAATGTAGAAATCATATTAATATACCAGTGAGATAGACCAATAAACTAAAGCTAAATGGCAAAATATATACTCAAGTGAATAATCTCATTAGTACTCGAGAAATTATTAATATGAGATAAGAAAAATCTAAGTGAATTACTCACGAGGGATACGATTGTCAGCATAAGAGGAAATGAGAGTGATTATTAGCTGTCTCTAAAGAAAGATAACAATTAGGACATAGATATGATAAATCTGAAAAGCATATATATATATGATTAGTAAATATGACTGTGACACATCAGCGACCAAAAATATATTGAAGGTATATATATATATAATATATATATTATTATATATACTATATATATATATATGTGATTACCGAGAGCTAACAGAAGATCTGTCCCTTCACATTTCTAAGTTCAAGGATGTTTCAGGATCATTACTAATTATGAAATATATATATCACTAAATAGAGACTAACACTACCATTTGCAGAGTATATTGTCCTCACTAAAATTAGTGCCAAAGAGTATAATAATTAATATACATAGGTACTAGTAAATGCGGTGAGTACAAGTCATAATAGTGAGAAACACATAATACCTCACTCTGAGAAATTAGTAGAAGAATACGAAGAGGAGTATGCTTAGCTATTTATCACTATGATTTATAGTCATCCCAACTGAGATATATATTATTGATTTAGTTATTACCAAAACTTAGAAAATTATGGATGTTATATGAGTCATAAGAATTAAAAGAGATCAAAAATGGGTATATATAATAATTATATATATTATAATATAGATGGGTAAATAAGTTACCCAATGATAATTAGATATAATATACTGTAGGTGGACATGTAATTGAAGGGGATAAAGTAGATAGTATAAAATATCAAATAATGAAATCTTCTCTAAAACACGAAATCAGAAGAATATGTGATTGGATCACTATAACTGACATCATGGATTTTACTCAATAATAATGGTTCGAGTAACGCTGGGTGGTAAATAAATGATAGTAAATAAGTAATTATTCATAAATAAATCTGGAGAAGCCCCATGTGTTCTGACAAGCACACATGTAGAACTATGTAAGTATATATATATATATATACGTAATGTATTGTATAGAATAAGAAGCAATTGCAATCTTGTCAGATACTTGTGTTTGTGAGATTAGGAGTAGAGTAAAAAATCATTTATTGAGTAAATAGTCCTATTATGGCTACAAGGTATTTGACCACTGACATACCTAATAATAGATCTAGACTATATTATGAGATCTACTAATAATAACCTCCATTAAAAGTGAGAGTAAATTTAAATAAAAAAAATAAAGTGGAAAATTATATGGGAATTAATAGATTATAAATTTAGTGAAATGATATTAAATATTGTTCACCTAAAACTTATAAAAGTTAAAATTACTATAAAACAGAGACAAGAAATATAATAAAAAAAAAGCACATCTTATACACTCGCAATATTATTATTCTGTTAACTAAAAGAGAAAATAAATGGAAATAATAGATTCTCAAACTAATACCAGAAAATATCATATTATCAGAAAATACTTACAAGAGTATAATATACTACTATTCTAAGGTGAACATTGTTAGTTTAAGTGAAATATAGAAAAATTATAATGATAAGAATTGGTGTGAAATTTATAACTAGGGGCGATAAACAAAAAAACAGGAACCCTGATAATACTGTGGGTGTAACAATATATAGAAAAATATGAGTAATATACTGTATATTACTACTAACACCCTGTCTTCGAGAGACAATGAAGACAACAAAGAGGAGACAAACATATATAGTGGATGTAGTTGAATTATGGATAGCTGAAAAAACGGATAATGAACTCATGGAATCAGAAAATTAGAAATAGTAAGTGAGGATAATTTAAGATAACAGTAGAAGGAACCTTAATATTATATATATATATATACATTATATATATATATATATATATTATATATGATATACCTATATATATATATTATATAATTATGTACTATGAATATTTGAACAATAAATTAGACAGATTGAGGAAATAGTGAAAATAGAAGGACCTCCTCTCAAATGTATACAAGAGAATACAACTTGATTGGTATTTAGCTACAAGAGATAATTAAGTACTCAATTACATTGAAGATAAATTGATATCTTATTAGTAATATAGTGATATGAAAATTGGACCAATAGAGATTCCGAATAAAGAAATAAATAATTACTTTTATGAAATAATACAGATTTAGGATTATATCGAATACAGAGTACATATACCTTAACCTAATATGTAAATAATATTTACTCACTAATATTGAATTATGTGATATATTACAGGAATACTTCTACATAAATCAGGACTTAATTATTAATTACAGTTAGGTGAGCCATAGTATATATGAGTAATCTATGGGATATAAGTTGGGAGTGATAAGGAGAGAAGGGAATATAGGAATAGAAATTAGAATTTACATAAACTCATGGATATTTAGACATTAATAGAATAATAAATATACTCTTAAATAGATTAAGAAAGGAGATTTCACTTTTAATACGTCATTTCCATAGTATAAGAAATACATAAATTGAAGAATATTTGAAATTACTTGGCATTAAGACTAGTAGAAAATATAATAAGAATAAAATGAGGTATATTATAATGACATGAGTCAACATAAATTAGCTCATGCCTAATCTAAATAGATATATTGAGTGGCTAAAATCGATAAAATGGATTTGAGATAGATAGATATGAAAAGATAACGAAAAACAATAAATAGTAAACAAAATGTGTCTACATCATTTCCAACATAATTATGCAATAACTGGATAGATTGTATCATAGAAAACATGAGAAATAATTGAAATCTAAAGTGCACTATGAAATCTCCATAGTAAAAGAGTGAAGAAATTGATAAGAGTTTTTGTATAGAAATAATACATATATCTATCGATAAGATACGAAAAATGAATTATAACTAACTAGAAGTGACGGTATAGAGTGGAAGGAATAATAGAAATAGATTATAAATGTATACACGTGTGCATAATAATAAAATAATATTAATTAGAATATGGAATTTGGTGAAATAAAGTCAGAAAGATAAGTAATAAAGGTATCATGGATCCTCGTGAAGTACTCAATAACTTAGGATAAAGTACTAACTGAAATATGAGTCAAAATATTTGAATGAACACAGCCGTTGTCTGGGCTTAGTATCGATTTGTTTAAGTGTTTCACAGTATACTCATCAGCTTTACCATCACCTAATAAATAATGTATAAACCTAAAATATTAGATTAAATGTGATGAAATTAATAGATAGATAAATTCTAGATAAATGGCTGTACTCAATAATATGAGATAACTAGCATAAACTCATACCAAATAGTCTTGAAGAAGTACATAAAAATTACTCAAAACAAAGTATACAAAATTAATACCTTAGATTATACATATATATAAAACTGCTTAAACTAACTCAATAAATAGCATTCTTAGAATCAACTCAAGCACTATGTTAGAAAATTAATATAATATTAATAATTAAATACCGTAATATATAAAGAATACTCAGATAATATATAGATGCATCTCAACATGAACGTGTTACTTTCATTTGCGTAATATTTTTAAACATATCAGTATTATATCATAATTTATATATGGCTAAAAATGTATTCTTTTTGAAAGAACAACTTTTTTAGGATAAAAATTTATTGTATGATCACGGATATAGATATATAATAAGAGGCATATATTATATATAATTATATGACAGTGTTCTTCATCTATCAGCTGTATAGATTTTAACTAGATATATGTATGTAGAATAAATATATACATAATAATAATAAAATAAATAGTAAGATTTTGTAAAAGTAACAGTGAGAATGTAAGGCGAATGGAGAAAGTCAATTTTATATAAAACTAAAATATTAGAAAGAGAATAGATGTGAATATATAGGTATATTTAAAAAAATCTATAAATTATAAAATGTATATATAAATATATGATATATATAGTTATGAAAACTCGATCTTTATTTAATATATTAATTTATATATATTCAACCATCATATAGTATTTCACTACATCGCTCTCAACTGATACTTCTATTTTGGCTCAATTTAAACCCTTATATTATTAAACAACTCTATCTATCAATTAAAAAATAATTACGAAAGACATAAGATATATATATATATATTATAGATATAATACACTTTCAAGCGTCGTGTATGTTAGGATAATCTCTACCTGTATGTTATCATGGTATTAGACACATAAATAATATATTTTATATATGCCCCAAAACAACTAGCAATAATACTAAATATCGTGCAAGTATTGGAGGTATAGTGAGTTGCTTCTTTAAGGATATAATATGTAATGGTAAGTTTATGGTCTATAGAATAAATGTGGTATATTAATACCTTATACTCGCTCATAGAAGGGTAGTAATGTAAAGAACTGGTATGAGAATTTCAAAAACTAATCACTAAATAATTAGATACTATATATATAGGATTAACCTAATCTATATGAGGCACTATTGAGTAGAGTGACTTAAGATAAAATACTTAATATCTGGAGTGGATAGTGATTGTCGAGAGATAAGTGAGGTAAACGAAAGAATTAATTTAAAATGAGAATCAATAAGCTAATATTAAAATCTCGGTAAATTATAGTAGTGACTAGAGTAATAAAAAATTGAGTATAGCTCATCAACGACTATTTGCTGTATAATAGTTCACACTCGTATGTTACATTTAGTGGAGTGATAGACTGGTCAAGATAGCATTCTCCTAAACAAGTAGTGTTTCTATTATTTAAAAACGAGTAAAAAATGTTTATAATTGCCCACCAAATAATGAATATTAGAAAGTGGGACAGTAATATTTGTTATTTATTAGAGAATGATGTACATATATAGAACGTAGAGGAGACATGGGGTTGGTGGAGATAGATACCAATATTATTAACATATACAAAAAGGGGCCAATAGAGAATATAAGACCTGAAGGTAAAGAAACTTGAAAGTAGCAGAAACGAATAATCTATTCCCAATTCAAGCAGTATGAATTTATTCCTTTACAGCAAAAGACAGCCATATACAAAATTGTTTCATGTCATGATCATCCGTACATAATTATAAAAGAAATAACAGGAACTTCTATAAATGAATATATATATATGAGATGCGAACTAAAAATACAGAGTTGAACAAAAAAGCAAGTAAAATTGGAAGAAATAAAACTAAAAGAAGAAAAGATCGAGGAATACAATAATTGTGAAGAAATTTAAGCAAAAGAGAGGAAGCACAAAAGAAAATATTAAAATGTGAGAGTAGAAAGTATTTTTTAAAGCAATGACAAAGGTAATTACAAGAAATATAATTAGAACTGAATAATATACTTAAGAGACAAATAAGAAAAATCTGATGTAAAATTATTACATGAGGGGACAGACATTTGTACATTGATCAATAAATAGATAAGTAGAAAGTCTAAATTAGAGTAGATTAAAGGCGACTGTAGAAACTGAAGCAATACAGAGATAAGATGGCTAATTAATTAATGATATATATAGAAAGGAGAGAACATACAGCGTACAACATATGACGTCATGTGTATAGGTGTACAAAGAAACTAAGAATCTCGTCTCCAATCATAATACTAAGCAAGATGTACAGACACCTGCTCGATAAACTGACATTCTAATATAGATAAAATATGACATTAACCACCAATTACTATATTGCTTAGAATTAGATTTACATCATATTACTTACTATCTACAGTACAAGAAATATAATTTGATGAGCTTTTGGAAATTTGAATATATATAAATACTATGTTTACAATATTACATCGTTTATTGAGAAAAAAACAAGGTCTGCAAATAAATACATTTTACAAGATTAAATTATCTGAATTAAAAAGGAATATATGAAATTGTTACAAAGATCTTTGTTTTTCATTTTATTGGTAATGATGACATAAACGATAGTAATGGTAAATATGATAATGATAAATTTATTATATTCAAATTATAAAATTAATAATTAAAATTAAATGTAATTAAAATAGAAATTTTAAATATAAATATAAATCAGAATACTTTAAATATTAAAAATGAAATATAATAAAAAAATAATTTATTCCAATGCACATAATTTAATCTAAATATATATTCATCAAACTAATGATATATAATGTAATGTATAACTCATAATTAAATCCTCGAGTTTACTTTAAATATGAATATAAGAAATTACTAATGTATATAATGATAAGTTATGAATGAACTTTCGTGAGTTAATGAGGATAAAAACTGGAATGAGTGCAGATTTGAAATACCGACTTCTTATATACCGGAATTTTAAATCAATATATATCTCTATAACAAGTCATAATCAAAATATATATATATTTATTATAAAACTCTAATATAAATTTAGATTATAAAGACGTCTAATTACCTACATTTTTCGAAATAAAAATAAAAAAAAATGCGTAATAAAGTTATCTATTTTAATCCAAGTTTGAGAATAAATAAAAAAAATGCTGCAGGTATACACATATTGGAATATAGGTAATCTCAAAAAAATTGAGCCATGATTTAATATTCATATATAGATTGTGGAGAAAACCTTATTATAGACGGAAATAGTATTAATTAATAAATATAGTCTGGTAATTATTAATGTGATTGAATAAATTTAGATAATAATATCATACTAAAAATAATTAAACAATATTTTTAAATTCAGATATAATATAACATTGATAACTGATTGAATTATTAACTTTAGAATATGATAATTAATCAAAGTATTTCAATAGAATAATAATTTTTATTTTTATGATTTTTAGGTATTTTTATATAATTAGAAATTATAACTCTAATATTCTAAATTAATATTAATTAATTTATAAGGAGAGAAATAAAAACTTTTAAGTGTCACTACCAAATAAATAAAAAATTAAAAGTTATATCAGTAAAATTAAATAAATAATGAATATTGAATATGATATTACGAATAGAAGTAGTATATTGCAATAAAATATAAAAAAAGACAGAGAATAATATAATGATTACATGTGGACCTCAATGACAGTACCCT